>CM038794.1:161700520-161964610 GCA_021764765.1 Vicia sativa
TCTGTTGATTTCCTCATGTGCGAGAGTTAACCATAGTGGTTTCAACCTCTTTCGATGCACACTGTTGATAGGTGAAGATTGACCATTATAGCGACTTTCCTCGACCTTTTGAAGGATAACCATTGTTGTATCCTTGGATGTGCACTCTTGGTGAGTTTGAACGCTCGATCGGGTTAACTGAACACTACCCTGCCCCAGGTTTTAAAAAAAATGAGGTTTTTTTCTAAATAGAAAAGAAACTCCTACTTCGAGGCTCAAAAGGGGTTAACGAGGGTTTCACTCCCTTATATCTCCGGTGTTTGGGAATTTGAAACAAGGCCTGTACATCGTTAGCAGGGTTTTTACTCGAAAGCAATAATGTTTGAGATTCTGGGTAAATTGTTCATCATCCTCCCTCCAGAGGTGTTGCTTTATTAATAAGAGTTGAATATCAAAAGCATATAAAAACATTTAAGAGTGAAAGCGAATGGATCGATTCAAGACAAACATATTCAATGCATTATGATTAGTATTCAGAAATGAGCGATTTTTGCATACAAGAAAGTACTGAACAAAACAAGAAAAATTACAAATGAGCATGCAAGATAAAACTAGAAATCTCCATGTTGAGGAGACTGGTCTCCGTATGGATTTCTTGCTTCAAAAGGTGCACTTCGTAGTCCTGGTGTCCACTAAGTCAAAGGAGAGTTCAATTGATGCGTAGGCCCTCTGGAGAGAATGTGATTGCTTTGGAATCAATGAGTTTTTGAACCGTGCCTTTGAAAAGATTACATCCTTCAATTGTATGGCCAGGTGCCCCAGAATGGAACTCACAGTAGGCATCAGGATCATATCCCAAAGGATACGGAAAAGGAGGCGTCCCGAGCTCCTTTAATTCCACCAAAGAATGTTGGAGTAGGTGAGTTAGCAACTCACTATGAGGCATAGGGATTGGATCATGCACTTTTCTCGGCCTTATCAGATTCTTCCCACCTCGTTGTTGACGATTTTGTCGATAAGTTTGTTGCTGATGAGCGTTCTGCTGTTGGGGAGCATACTGAACGGGTGTTTGATAGACAGTTGCAGCACAGATTTGTGGAGCACACTGATCAGAAGTAGCTTTTGTCACTTGATTAGGCATCTAAAATGGAGGGTAAACAGGAGCTTCTTCCTCGTCCTCGAAAATTTTACTTGCATCTTCATCGATTTTCTCTAGAAATTCAGAAGCAATAGCAACATCATGAATGTTACCCATCTTGAGACCACGCTCAATACGTTCCCCTACAACAACTAGGTGTGAAAACGTAGAAGTACATCCAGCAATCAGATAGGGACCTTGCAAGGTATTGGAGAACATCTCAATGAGTTCTCGTTCCATAAGAGGAGGTTGAACTCTAGCAGCTAATTCTCGCCATCTTTGCGCATACTCTTTGAAAGATTCTTCAGTCTTCTGAGTTAAACCTTGGAGTTGAATTCTGGTGGGAGCCATGTCCCTATTATAGTCGTAGTGATTGACAAAAGCTTCAGCTAAATCTTTCCAATTTTGGATGTGAGTTCGTTCAAGCTGAGTGTACCATTCGAGAGATGCTCCACTGAGGCTATCTTGAAAAACGTGCATGAGGAGCTTATCATTTTCCACATAGGGAGCCATCTTATTGCAATAGGCTTTGATGTGAGTAATCGGACAAGAGGTACCCTTATATTTCTCAAAGATGGGGACTTTGAATTTTGCAGGAATTTTGATATCAGGCACCAAGCACAAACTAGGAGCATCTAAACCAAGGGAATCACGACCTTCAATAGCTTTCATCCTTTTCTCGAGGAGGTGAAGCTTTTTCTCAGACTCAGTTTCTTCAATCGAAAATCTGAAGGTGTCAAACGAAGACTCGAAGATGTCATCACAGTGAGGAGTTCCATTGACATGCATTTGAACAGTGTTTCTAACATTTTGATCTGAAAGGACCTCCATGTGGTTAAGATTAACACCTGGTGGATTAACATGATCGAGTAACAACGGATCTCGAACAACTTGCTTCAACTCTTCTTGTCCAATGGCGAGGTTCTGGATAATCTCCATGAATTGATCCATCTGGGTATCTATATGAGTATTCATTGCAGCCACACTTGCTTGAAGTTGATCCATGATGACGATGATGTCAGGAAATCAGTCTTGCAGTCTTGAGATTCTGAATAAGAAGCCAGGTTGAAATGAGTCCTTTGATTGAAATGAATGAAATGCATGATGATGCATGAATGATGAGAGAAATAAACTTTTTTGAGATGATTGATGCAAATGGAATGCAACATGATGATAATAACAAGTTCACAGAGCTGTGAATCAGGGATGACATTGGTAATTAGAACAACTTATTTAGGTGGGCTCCTACGATAGGACAGCTCTAGGCTTCTACCCAATAATCCCGAACAAGGTGGTTCTAATGTTTTTGCTAAATGTTTCTTGGAGTCTCAGATCCCCTTTTAACAAATATTATCATCGCGCGAGAGGCCTACGTGGCGATAGTATTTGTAAAAGTATACCCCAAGAAACTCTTAACGGATGCTCAAATCCAAAATTTGAGCGTTTGGTCTTGGTTAGACAACATGAACAAACTTAGAGTTATAGGTCATTTGTCCAAAGATTGATGTCTGCGCTATCGCGGCCAACAACCTCCTTAAAACAACCAACTCTAAGCCGAGTCTTCGCTTCGGGCCAACAAGACAATGAAGTCAAGTGGACCTAGGCTACGCAACCCCTCTATTCCTAAAAGGTGACCTAGAAGCCTGGGTAGTGGGCTTATCTATGTAACAATGCCCATGAATTCCCATCACAATAATATATCAACAAAATAATATACATAAAGTGCAAGGAGAATAATAAGCAAATAAACAATAGATAAGCACAAAAGAAGAAAGCGATAAACAAACACACAAACATGCGAAGAACTAAACTAGGGTTGACTCGCTTAGTCAAAAAGATTTTAAAAAAAGTCCCCAGTGAAGTCGCCAACTGAAGCAACTCGATTTTCAAAAATCATTTAAAATGAATTTTCAAAACAATGAAATCGCCACCTAATTTTATTTGTTCTAAAAAAGAACGGGAAAATATAGATAAAACCCCAAAGATGCGGATAAGGCGGTCTACAAGACCAAAAGATGGATTCGGGAGTCGGTTACACAAGAGGAAGGTATTAGCACCTCTTACGTCCATCGTACTCGATGGGACCCATTTAGTTCGAAATGTGTTTGTGTGTGTGTAATCGCTAATTTCTAAGTTATGAATAAGAAAGAAGAAAAATGGATTTGTTTGTTATTATTTTGAGTTTGACACGGTTTCGAAACCGCGTGCCTACGTATTCCCTCGTGCAATGGGAAAGTCAAAACTCCGTAGTTCTTGTTGAAAATGTTTGAATTGGTTGTATTGATTTTAGTTGAAATGTTTTTGATTTTGATAATCGCATATGAGTGAAAAAAAAGATTTGAATGGGTTGAATTGATTTTAATTGTAGATGACAAGTACCAAAACGTTGGGAGGTCCTCTAACGATTCAATACTCAAGATTGGTGATTGAGGTCAACCGATCATCTCTCATCCAAAATCTTTATTATGAAAAGAGTGAGGTGAAACAAAGTTCACTTTTTATTAAGTGTTATGGAATAAAGTATTTAAGTCATTGGGTTACCCTCTAATGGCCCAAATACTATACATTTTAATTAAATCGTTGGGCGAACCTCTAACAATTTAATTAAATACCATATCACTGTTTTTTTTGGTTTTTTTAGAAAAATTGATTTAGAGAAAACAAGTTCAATTAATTATTTTAATATGAAAGTGTTTTAAATATTTAAGTGTATGGAATAAAGTATTTAAGTCATTGGGTTACCCTCTAATGGCCCAAATACTTTACATTTTAATTAAATCGTTGGGCGAACCTCTAACAATTTAATTAAGTACCATAGCACTATGTTTTTTGTTTTGGTAGAAATATTGATTTTTGAAAGAAAACAAGTTCAATTAATTAATTTAATTTGAAAGTGTTTTAATAGTTTCGATAAGGATAGAATAATTCAATTAGGAAAACAAGCGAGCCCATACAAAGTGGCTTTATGTATGCTCTTAAAAGTGGGACTAGCGTGACACTAGTATTCTAAACGATCGATTGGAACAATCGATCGAATAGTTGTCGCTGTAGAAAAGCCCAGGACCAAACTATAAATGTGTGCAGGTGTGCATTGTGTATGTTTACCTGCTTCTTTGATGAGGAGCCCAAGAGGAGGCTATGTGTTCTAATTGAATGATAAACGCGTAATGTAGCGGTAATTAAAACACAGAAATAAATCATAAACTATTAAAGCTTAAATAAACAAACAATACAACCAAATCGAATTAGTTTGAATAATCGAATAAATTGCAATGCGCTTCAAGTAGTCTTCTTGGCTCTTCTGATAAATGTGAAATAAGGGTCCCTACATTGCATGATATACAAACAAAACATATGCAGGGAAAGTTGAAATGCTCAAGTATCAATTACTGTATCTTATTAGATTAATTAGAATATGTTTATGTAGAAATAATTCTAAGGCAATCGGTATATTATAGTATAATTTTATTTACAAATGAAAATAGCAAAGTAGAATCAAGAGTATTATGTATAATTATATTTGCAATATCTAATATAAAATAAAAATACTATATATAATTATATTTACAAAAATAAATAAAAAGTAAAAATACTAAGTATTTATATCTATAAAATTAAATATGCACCACAAAATATCAGAATACTAATAGAAATAGTAATTCAACGTTTAAAATGCTAAGGCAAGTGTGGATGCACTAATTGGAAGCGAGCGTTCTGAATAATCCTCGAAGATCTTCACAAGTAGCAAACTTGTTAGTAGCGTATTGGGATAAAAAATAAAATGAAATTTCAATAAATTAGAACATGGTTAGTAAGTATGTGCAAAAAGAAGTTTGAAGTGTTATATATAAAAAAAAAGTTATTTCTACACATATTATCAAAAGTCGACTAAAAATTAATGGAAAATAATTATTAAAAATTCACAAAAAAAATGTCAAAAATATCCTAAAACACTAAAATGTCAGAAACAATTTTATTTACATTTTTTACAAGTCGAAACAATTGAAATCGAAAATCAAATTGATTATGTATGGAAATTATGAAAGCATTAAACAGGGGGTGTACTGCCAAATTCTGAATTGCAGTTTTGAACTAAATCTAATGAAACTGGCACTAAGGCCCAATATATGTGGGGGTGCAAATTAGAGTCCTGCCAAGCCCATTCTCATTAGTACTAAGTCCATTTCTTCAATAAAAAACTTTCAGATTTTTTTCTTTCTTTTTTATATGCATGTTACGTTTTTATTATTATGTATATTAACATACTATCAGCACTGAAGTAAGTGAATTGATAAAAACCATTTTTGTTTTATTATCTGAGAATAGAATTTCATGAAAATAATAAAAGAAAAAAAACAGCTAGCCACTAAGAAGGTGCCGCGCCTAAGGTTTAGGATGTATTGAACAAAAGAGTTCGCCGGAAAGATGATTCTTGTCACCTTCTCCGATGAGTTTCCGCCGGAATTTCCAAAACCATAACATAAATAATTGAAGAAAAAATCACAGAAATATCCTTGGAATCCATTTGTTCAAACATAGTCATCATGAAAATCACGTGTATATTATGGATCTGGAAGTAAACATGGTTACGAGATACGTTGCAATCACGCAGAAAAATTATAGTAAGCTTACCTGTTGAAAATGTTGAGAGAGTGACGCGGTTAAGACGATGAAAAGGGAGTATGGGTGTTGTTCTGGACGGTGGAACAGAGGGTGAAGACGGAAGAGATAACAGGGGGCTATATGAAGGAAGGTGGTATTTGGATGGATGGGATTGGGACTCTGTTTTCTACCCGTTGCCTGTTTCCATTTTCAATTTTTTTTTGGCCCCCCTTTCAACAGCAATTATAACATACATATATACTACAAAAATTAGGTTTAGCAATTTTAAAAAAATACCAAAAATACCCTTTAACAAAATGGGCCTCAAAAGCCCAAAAGATAAAAAAATAATCTACTCAAACATATTTTTGTTTTAATTTTTAGAGACAAAAATTAAACACCTAAAATTATCAAAAATGGTAAAAGTTCGGACAATAAATTATCCGAAAAAATAAAATGAACATATTAAAATAAACTACGGGTTTCAAAGATTAAAGAAAAATTATCAAAATAATTAAAATTGAAATAAAACGATAATGAAGAATACCTGATTTTAAAACACTTACGGTTAAAAACAAAACTTCGAAATGTATCGAAAAATTAGAGAGATCACATTTTCATGATCTACGCGACACGTAGATTCATAAAGCAGTGAGTTAGAGGCGAAAGTTTGAAATATTTTCCCGCTAATTTTCCGCACAGTGTCGAATCGCTTTTAACAGTTTGTTTATAAAATCGAAATATTGATATCATCGACATATAATCAACTTAAAATGACACAATAAACATGTAAGGAGATAAAAATGAATGAAGTGAAATATCGGGTATTTTATAACTATAAAACGATGCAAACGTCAATTTAAACTGACTTTTGGTCAACTTAAATACAACGAAATGATGCATGTGCAATGCATGAATGACTGTTTAATGCAATGACCTAATGGAAGCGTATGCAGATGAATGCGAAGCCTGAGCCAAATAAAATCGAGATAGGAGGGCAAATTTTTGGGGTGCAACAACCTTTTAAAAAAGATACTTTTGATATTTAGAAAATTAGATTTAAAAATTGTCTTCAAAGTATAAATATTGAGTTATAGAAAATCATAATCAATGGTCTGGTTTATCCTACTCATCAAGTAAATGATGAAGAAGTGGAAAAACTTTATTTTCTTTGGACTGAAGAAGAAAAGACAAAAGTAGAGATAAAATCAAATACAAAACTTTCATAATAATGTACTTAGATAATAACAACCTATTTGATGTCCATCACTATAAAACAACCAAAGAAATGTGGGATACTCTAGAAACGATATATGGAGCTTATCCAAGTATCAAATTAGAGAAGATGAACACACGAGGCGAAGAAGTAGCTGATGTTAACTTTAAATGTTTATTAGTATTAGACTCATAGGAAATTTTATTTGAAATTATTTTGCTAACATATATCTAATAATTAAGAATTGGAAAATTTATCCAACTCTTAAATCTATATATGGAAACCTTCATGAACTTCGGGAAAAATCAAAAAAGAAGGAAATCATAAAGAAGATGTACGGGCTGATTCAACTACTCAAAGATGAACAAATCCAAACCAAAGAGTCATAGTCCTCATCATGTCCATATAATACAACTCCAGTTCAATCTTTCGAAAGAACATACTCTATCATTGAATGATCAACATCAGGCGAAGGATTCTCCCATTCATAGAACAACAAAGAAGATGAAGAAGTTTCTTCAATAGTTGAACAAACAAGAGGAAAGACATCAACCTTGAGGAGAAACACAAAAGAATCATCTTTCAATAAAGAGGATAAAATATGTTCAAAGGCACCCTACAAGAAAAATATATTTTTCAGATGAATAGAAAAGAAATTAGCATCCAACATACAAATGTACCTACTGTAAGAAAGTTGGTCATTTAAAATATTTTTGTTTTAAACTAAAAGGATCTTAAGGTAAAATATCTAAACGTACAAATGTACCATTGTGGAATTTTTCCCTAAGGGACTTTCATCAAGAATTTTCTTGATAAAATATGTAAAATTATTTTAAGGATGAAATAATGTGTTAAATCTGATTAAACACTTATAATATTCATTTTAATTATTAGTTTACCCATGCTTTAAATAAATTATTTTAAAATTTCAAATTAATTATTTCTAACCCTTAAAAAAATGAGTGTGTTCAAGTATTTTAAGAACACGGGGTACTAAAAGCATCAATTAGAGGTGTTAAGGAAGCAACAAAGTCCGACAAACCAACCAAAGCACCAAGAAGTCCCAGATGAGTAATTATAACTTATTAACACAAGTTGCTAATTGATTATAAATGTCTAAAATGCATAATTTCAAATCAAATCCAATACAACCTGACGCGCCTAGAAGATTCAATCTCGACATTAATGGAGATCTCATCAATAACTTAAAGATTGAGAAATATAATCGGTTAATGCAAAATAAAATTGATTAGAAGGTCTAAATATGGAGAAATTGGATATGATTTTTGGACAACACAATCCTCATTCAATTATTACTCCAAATACAAGCCCAAATCCACCAGAACACGCAATATAAATAGGTACTGTAGTCTTACTTTCTCTTTTATATCACACTTTATTTTCTCTACAAAGTAATAGGATTATTCTCAAAAAGTTCATCATAAATCCTAGAAGATTAAGCTTTAACTCCAACCCTCTCATCGGTGAGTTTATAATTAAACAACAAGAAATTTGATTCTTCAAACACTTTGCCAATCGAACGGTCATAAGAGTTTAAGGAGTGTAACTTCTTTAAAACCCTAGCTGAAATTAAACTCACAAACTTTCTTTCCACACCCTAAAAATGAATCTATACCACCCTAGTGAAGATGTTTTTTCAAATGTTCATCTAACTGATGGGATTCTTCAGAGCGAAGTAAGAAAACACCACATAAACCTTCATGTAGAAGATTTTGAGAAACTACTAGACCTACCTAGTGAAGTACATCTCAAAGATTTAGGAGACAAAACCAATAGATACAATTATGTCGCCAGTGCATCCTCCTTAATGAAAAAACATTTTTCACACATTCCATACACATTCACAACAGGATATATCATTCTTGAAAGTAATATGATTCACTACATAATGACTCACATCCCCTTTCCCAAGAAAGGAAATTTTGGTCTTCTAACCCAAGCCAATGTAGAAACCATATGGTTTATAAAAAACAAAGTGAAGATCAATTAGGCCCAACAAGTAAGTGACTACATGTTAGAAAGCGAAACAAAATGAACTCAACTGCCATATGGAAATATGGTTACAAAAAATTGGAAGAAACAGTGTTCAACTTTGTGCAACAAACTGACTTCAAGGAAGGAACAACCATAATAGGAAAAATTGTCCTACCCTCAATGCAATATGAATTGAAAGATAGAAAAATCATATAAAAGATACCCTCTGACAAAAGAAAAAGAAAAGCCACAAGTCAAGACATACCCATAGAGATCATCGAGAGTGAAGATTCCTCTCATAAGGTACTCACACCCAAATACCTAATGAAAATCCTATATGGAAAGATAGACACACTCAGTGACAATATAGACTTCATTGTGCACAAATTTATTCCTGACCTTTTCCACAATGATAATCTTGATGAAGAACAGTCCAAATTATGCTTACTAGTAATATTTTTGCAATTTATTTCTTTTCTTGTACTTTATTTTCTATCTTGTGTTCTCCCTTCAGTACTTTAAAAGTCTTAATTAATATAAATATTATTTTTCCTATAGTAACTTTGTTTTGCATAATTGTTCTTTCTTGACATACTTTGAAACATACTTAGAGGCAAATGTTATGCTAAAAACATGTATCATATGCTTGAGTATAGAATGCAATAATATATTTTTAATATGTTTTTTACATCTAATAAAACCCTGTTTTATATATTTACCTCACAAAAATGCAAAAAAATAATATGATGTTGTCTCTTGCCTATTCATAATTTTCCATTAAGTGTGATGTCTTCTTTTGCTATAAATTCCTATACTTGTTTATCTCAAGAGTAAAAATACAATATCATATTTTGTTTCTTTCTCTAATATACCATAAACAATTTTTTTTGCATATATAGCTTTTTTCCAATTGCATACTTTACCCGCCTTTTGATTTTGACAAAGGGGGAGAAGTATACTCTCAGAGGAAATGTATATATTTTATCTAAATCGGGGAGAGTTTTGTCACTCCAAGTATACTTTGTATCTTTTACCACCTCCCTTAAGATATGCGTGGTCATCATCAAAAATGGAGAGAATGTTGAACCTTGTTTTATAGGTAACATACTTTTAATCATGACATGATATTTTGATAATGAAAACAATAAATAAATAGAGACATCCATCAAAATAAATATGCAACTAATGATAGTCATACAATACACTTAAGCGGACAAAATATACAAACCATATATATAAATGTTTGACAAACTTGACTAACCAGATTCTATTAAAAGCCTCCGCCCTCAAGTGATCTCAAGCAAGTGTCAACGCAAAAGATTACAACCAACAAAGGCTTAGAGACAATATCTTAAATTAGTAAGTGAGTGAAACTATGTAAAAGCAAAATGACTTTTTCATAGAAGTACATAGCTATAAGACACACACTAAAACATTTTTTTCAAATGATTAACAAAAAAAAACTTTGGAAAACATATAGAAGTTGCATAGAACAAGACGGGAGCAATAAAACAACCATGGAAGAATTTTTTACTTTATTTAATCAGTTAGAGCAAATCGACAACCGATTAGATTAGCGCAAACTTAAGGCGCAAGGCAAGTTGAATGCACCCAAATTCTATGCAACGTCTATATATCTTATTTTTCCATATTGAGAACTTATATACGATTAATTTTAAAAACATAACCGATTGGAAAAAGCTTCAATCGATTAGATAAGGACTTTTTTGCTTAAATTATATTTACTTTTTTTTTTATCCTCAAGAGTATAAATAGAGGTTCCATTTTTATTTCAAAACATCCTGAAAACGAATTTATGTATTGACACACACTCTCTCTCTCTCTCTCTCTCTCTCTCTCTCTCTCTCTCTCTCTCTCTCTCTCTTTGTTTTATTTTAACTTTCTCCCACTAGTTCTTATAGCAAAATACTTTTGTATGGAAAGTGCCATTTATGAGTGAGGTCGCCATTTTAATTCTGGAAGGGTAGAATTGTATAAATTCACCAAGGTAATGATGTTTATAAACTTTGGTTGAATACTTTCCAAATTGGGCTTATGTATGTGATTCTAAGCTAAACCCGTTAAAAGCTTAATTTTGGGGACTGTATGATCAATCCTAGTTATAGATGGAAGATTAGCCTTGCCCCAAAATATTCATTGGTTCTTGGTTATCCCGACTAAAATCAAGATAGGTTGAAGATTAACCTTGTCCCAAAATCTTCATTGGTTTGAGATCAGTCTGGATAAAATCTCAGAGGTTATTTGATTATCCTGTTAAACCAAAAGGGAGCTGAAATACTTTGGAACTTGAAGACTAACCGCTACAAGGTTCGTGTTCGTGGAGAGAAGACTAACCACTTCAATCTACAGTTTGGAAGGAAGCTTGAACATTTTACTCTCAATAAGTTATTAGAGAAATGATGCAAAAGCCCATATCATCCATCTTGTAATATTTTGGGTGAAGTTCAACCATCATTTCCTTGTATTAGGGGGATAATGAGTCTTTTTCCTACTAAAATCTCTCAAGCATGATTGGAAACTCTCAAGACCAAGTCTAGGGGAGAGGAGTATGTCATTTTTGCTTTTGACCGGATCTTTATAACTCTCTATGTTTTCTTCTTTCCTTTATCTTTCTATTTTCCGCATCCAAATTTCAGTACTTTAAAATGAAATTCTAAACAACTTGTCATGCTTAGGGTGTTCAAAATTGAACCAGCCCAATAGAGAATCGTAAATTGAATCAAACCAAATCAAAAACTGCAAAAATAAATGCACTTTGTTCAATGTATTTGGGTCATATTTTAACAAAACCGCACGATTCAGTTTGATTTGTGGTTTGTATTTTACAAATCAAACCAAACTAAATCAAACCACATTATATTACAACCTAAGTTCCACTTAACTAACATTCAACCCAAACCTAAACCTATTATGCCTTAGCCATATGATTACGAATAATTTTCTCTTGCTGACCTTAGAGTTTCAATTTCACCCCCCTCAAATCTCTTCTATCTGTATATCGCCTTCTTCTTCAAATACATCTTGCCTCTTATTTTCTAATATCTACTCTCTTATATTATTTATTTTTCACCTTCTCATTTTTATGCTATTATTCTCTCTTTCATATTAGTTTTTATCGCACCTCTTCTTCTATAATCTTTCATCTCTTTTGTTCTTTATTTTGTACCAACATTGACAATCACCCTTGCCACGTCTCTAACACTTTAAAGGAACATGCCTCCTGACCACCACCATATTAGGAATACTTCCAATACAAAGAGATGATCCCTTACTCGAACAAAGCTCTAATACCACATATATGTCATCATGAGGGGGAAGCATTTATATTAGGTCAAACACTCACCTAAAGATCAAAGACTCACTCATTCAAGTGAGAGAGACAACACATATTCACCCAAAACCTTAAGGAAATTAGTGTATGGGTTCTCTCACTTATAAAGTGCTCAACATTGACATATACATGAGACTTATCTGCTAAGATAATATTGTTGAAGAATAAACAAGTTTCACATTGCTTGAAAGAACCCATACATTAATTGCCTTAAGGTTTTGGGTTCTCTCATATATATGTCAATGCCAAGTAATGTCTATATTTTTTATTCTTCACCATGTGAACTATGCATAAGGGTGTGATATTGAGTATACTATATACTTCACTTGAAGAGGCCATTGTCTTTGAGGTGAGGTGGCTTTTTGACTATATGTGTCTGTATCAGGTATACAAAAATATTATGTCTTATTAATTTAGTTCTTATTTATGACATTTTCTAATTTGTCTATAACCTTGTACAATGTTGGACATATGAGTATTTCATGTCCATTTGTGATAGGCGTGTTATTGGTCCTACCACTGATGGATCACCACGAGCCAAGAAATGAAGGGCCAAACATTCACATCAAAGAGATCTTTAGGAGTACATGCAGAGAGATGATAGCTTCTGATGATGTGTCACCACCTCCACATAGTGTGGCTGACTAGTAGCGTCTGCAGATGATATTACTACTTACAAATAACGCCATGGATTTTGTAAATTCAAATGGTGAGATTTATGTTTTAGCATCACAGATAACACACATAGCTCGTGGGAGACTTGTGTATATTTTATTACTTTTATATTATTCGTATATTATTTGTATGTTACTGACATTTTATTAGATAAACATTTACCATTGCATTATTCAAGAAATAACATAACTTAACACAACCAATAACATAACTTAACAAAACAATAATAAATACTTAAGCACTACTAAATGATTAATTACATCATCGACAATCAATCTTTTTATTTACCTACGGTGTTATGTTCTCCACATAACCTTGAAATCTTCATTTGTCTTTAACTCAAAATTGGTGTATTTCTCCTTTCCTTCATTAATACTCGATGGTGCACAAAACTCGATCTTAGCCACCTTTCTGTTATCGGTGTGGGCCAACAAATTATTCAATTGGGATATCAGAACATTGAAAGTAATAGTGTCCTGAAGAAGCTGAAAATCAATTCGATGTTTCATGTCGTTGAAGTATACAACTGTCAGATAATAATATTGAGACTTTCTAAGATGTTTTTTTAACAACACATGATTCATATTTATACAAGTTTGATTATTATGGACCACACATAATTGTCCGTGCAATAACAATCATATAAAACATCGGCAAAATTTCAACCGTAAAAATTCAAACTATTGAATATTTTATTCATGCTAAATATCCGATAAACACAACAACAAAAAAAGGTAATTTAATACATTCAATTTTTCACCATTTTGAAAAATATACGTTAATCCATTGTTTTTTCTTTTTAAAAATATAATATATTTTTCCATGCCATTTTTTTAATAAAAATTGATAAAAATATATATCGAACTTTTATTCTAGCAACCAAAAATTATCATTCATACCAAATTTTGTGCAATATTTTTAAACTAAAAAATTTAAGTGGAGTATTTTTAGTATTATAGGAAATTGAGGGGTGCAAGGTACATTTGATTTGAAGAGGTGGGTGGACAAAATCTCTATGACAAATTTGTTTACTTGGGCAGGTACTTTTGAGCTTGATAATTTATAAGCAAAAAAAGACGATATTCCAAATGATAACTTTATCTCATTTCTCCACCATTCATCCCTTGTCTAATGTCCAACCAAACCAATATTCCTTTATCTTTCAACTCATGAAGAACAAAAAAACATGTACCACATTCACCAATAAATAAACAAAAACAACCAAAATGTTAGCCTCTGCTAGCTTAGGTTGTAGAACACCAACATGCTGCAATGTTCATCAACAAACAAGAAACATCTTCATGGCTAACACACAGATGATGGTGGATTGGAGAGGAAAACAATGTGACAGTAAGAAAACAAATAGGGTAGTGAAATGCAGTGGTGGAATTGGGTTAGGAGATTTCCTTGGAGGAGATTTGGTTAAACTGGATATTGGACGTTGGCTTGAAGATGTTGAAGAACATAAAGCACTTGCGATATATACTCCTCATGAAGGTGGTTATGAAGGACGTTACTTGTCTCGTCTTAAACGTCAAGGTTACTATTTTCTTGACCTTACTGCTCGTGGTCTTGGTGATCCTGAAACCACTCTCACCAAGGTTCATCCTGTTTGTCCTGTAAGTTTTTTCCTTCTTTGTATAGCTTTCAAAAAATTCTTGACTGCTTCTGCATGATTGATGCCTGCTACGTGTGTCCGATGTGCCATGACAGAATAAATAAAGGCGAACGATAGTTTAAATGTGACAGAGGTCTTATTTATGGTAGTCTGCGTCGCATGTCCTTAAAGAATTGTTGTATATATGTGTCTGTGTCGTGTTAGATGTTTTTGTTACGGTGATTCATAGATATGATTTTGTTGTGAATTTCAGGCTCATTTAGGAAAGCAACCGATAGCAAGGTGGTATTTTCCGCCGGAAGTTGATTACAGATTGGAAGCATTACCACCAAATGCCAAAGGATTGGTGGTATGGATCATTGAAGCCAAGGTGCGGATTATGCCGTTACTTTTATTAAATTAGAATATAAAAAATTGTACTTGTGTAAATGTTATTTTTGGTTTTCTTTAGGTTCTCTCCAAGGCAGAATTGCAATTCCTTGCGCTGCTGCCTACACTAAGGCCTAATGTGAGGGTCATTGCTGAATGTGGAAATTGGTAGGGTGCTAAATTTTCTATACAATAACATGTTTTTGTTTCTTAATTTTTTAAGTACTTTTTGATGAAAAGTTTATCCAAAATGACTTTTGATGTTGTGGTGTTTGTGTGAATGATCAGGAGAAAGTTTATGTGGAAGCCACTAAGTGAAATTGCTGGACTAACCACTAGTCAAAAAGCTTGATAATGATGCATTGCTGCTTGTTTCATGCTGGTTTTCCAAACATCAACAACAAAGTAGAAACATTTTCATTTGTCTTCATTCTTCAAGCTTGAAGATATAAGGATAAAGGAAGCTCGTTTGTAAATAGTTACATCTGTCACAACCATGAGTAATATATATGTACATTCTCAAGGTTTAATTGTGTTATGACATGCACAAACATTTTATTAAGGAAATGCTATTTCTTCAAAAGTTTTGTAACCGATTTTTAATGTAACATATCTAGATGAGACAAAAAAAAAGAGAGTATGTTCTTGTTTATATAGATTAGTTATGCTCCAAATAATTATTAAACAATTTTGTAGCAAGCATTTAAATACAATTTAATGACTTAAATACATAAACTATTCCTACCACTCCAATTTCTGCATCTATTGTCAGTCACAACACTGCTTCTCTTCGCTTTCCCCGGGCTTGCTGGGCTATAAAATTACCCCTGGGAAGGAGCACTATGGTTCATCGGAGGAGTGAATGTAGTCAATGTTTATGATAAATATATAATCAAAAGCTCAAATTTTAAAAATAATTTTTATGAAAAGCATTTAGAGGAAGAGTTAAAAACATTGTGGTGGTTATCTTACCATTAATTATCTAGTTTTGATATTTTGTATAAACAGGTAAATTATTCATGTTTTCTCTTGGAACCATGCAAGTATTGTGTGTGAGCCAAACAGACATAGTGAAAGAAATCACCACATGCACTTCTTTCGATTTGGGGATGCCTTCAACTCGGAAGAAACTACTTAGGCCTTTGTTAGGTGATGGTATTTTAACATCAAGTGGAACTACGTGGGAAAATCATAGAAAAATCTTAGCTCCAGAATTATACATCGATAAGGCTAAGGTAAATAATAATAATGATAATAATAATATTGTCTTAATTATTTATGCTTTTGTTGTTCTTTTAATGGATTTGTATTAAGTTTTACTACTTATATCTTTCAAAGGAAGTGGTTAATATCGTTAGTGAATCTTGTGAATCTATGTTAAACTTATGGAGTAGTAAAATAGAGGGAGAAGGTGGAGTTGCAGATATAGACATTGATGCGAACATGCGAAGATTCTCCGGAAATGTTATTTCAAGAGCATGTTTTGGAAGTGATTATTCCAAGGGGGGAGAGATTTTCTTAAAACTTGGAGCTCTCGAAGTAGTTTTTTCCTGGAAAAATCGCGCTTCAGCAATTCCTGGCATGAGGTAGCCATAAAACTGTTTCTTTTGAGAATAAATTTTAAATTATGAAATTAAACTCACTTTTGTACATATAATATGACAGATACATTCCAACAAAGACCAATATAAAAGCATGGAAATTAGAAAAAGAGGTGAAAATTTTGATACTCCAAGTAGTGAAAAAAAGAAAGGAAAAAACTAGTTATGAAAAAGACATGCTTCAAATGCTTATTGAAGGTATTGAGAAAAGTAATCTCACTCAAGATGCATATGAAAATCTTATTATAGACAACTGTAAGAATATATACCTGGCAGCCTTTGAAACAACTGCAGTTACTGCTACATGGTGTCTTATGTTGTTGGCCTCAAATCAAAATTGGCAAGATCGTGTTCGCGCTGAGGTACTACAAATTTGCGAGGGTAGAATACCTGATTTTAATATGCTTTCAAAGATGAAACAGGTAAGGAAAATTTTCATTCTCGGTATCTTTTCAATCCATCATTATGCTCAAAACGGATAATAACTAATTGCACTTGTTTTGTGTGACATGCAATGTAGCTAATAATGGTTATACAAGAATCTTTGCGACTTTATCCACATGTAACTTCAGTGTCAAGGCAACTCTTCAAGGACAAGAAATTTGGGAACATTGATGTCCCAAATGGCACTAACCTTTGGATACTGATAATAAGTTTGCATACAAATCCTGATATATGGGGGGATGATGCATACAAGTTTAACCCAGAAAGATTTTCTAATGGAGTTGTAGGTGCTTGTAAACATCCACACGTGTATATGCCATTTGGAGTTGGCCCAAGGGTTTGTCTTGGACAGAATTTGGCCATGCTTGAACTTAAGATGCTCATTGCTCTCATTTTGTCTAAATTCTCTTTCTCACTCTCTCCTCGATATGTGCACTCACCTGTTCAGGGTATTCTAATGAAGCCTGACCATGGAGTCCAGCTCCTAGTGAGGAAACTATAAACTATGGACAAAACTTATGTTTCAGGTCCTTCATTGTTTGTGTGTGTGAGTTTCATATTTCAAATAGAGTTCATAATGTTTTTGTACTAGTTTCATATTTAAAAGAGAGTTCAATGGTATATTATTGATTGTGAGAAAACATAAGTGAATATGGAACAAATAATGGGACATAATCATGTATGTTTTCTATTTAAGTATAGAAATAGAAAAACTACTGAATGCATGAGCTTATTATCATCGCCATCTCCTGCATAATTTGAGTCGATCCATCCTAGAAATTGTGAATTGGTTGTACCTTCATGTTTTTATAGAATGCCAAGATCTAATATGCCCTACATGTACCTCATGATTCTTTTAATTGCATCAACATGCATTTATATATGTTTCTCCATGTATCTAGCCACTAAAAATACTAAAAAGGCAATATCAAGTCTTGTAGCCAGAAAGTACAGTATAATTCCTACCATTTGTTTGAATATAGTAGCATCAAAAGTCTTTCCATTTTCATCCTTCACCAATTTTTAACCAGTGACAATAGAACTACATACTTTAATGCATCATTCCATGCCAAACCTTGATAGATCATCACTAGTAGTAGTAACACGATCATCATCGTGATCTTCATGATCTCTTTATTTAGACTTACCTTTCTTTTCTTTTTTATGCATTTGCCATTGATAATAATACTTCTGTATGTGTCCTATTTTGTGACAATAATCACACTCCATATTCTTGTATAATGGCTTGGACATGCTTTTGTTATTCTCACCCTTTAGATCTTTTTTCTGACTTATCCCCCTATTTTTCGTGACAAGTACCTCAGATTGAGATGAAGAACTCTCTGTCTTCCTTCGCATATCCTTATTAAGAATATCACCCTAAGTCATTTCCAAGGAAACAACACTTGTAGGAGTAGAACTTGTGATCTGAAACATCTCCCAAGACTCTAGTAAAGATAGCAATAGAAATAGTCCCAAAAATTTATTATCAAAGTTAATACCCGTTCCTAACATATGATCAAGAAGTCCTTGAAATTCACTCTAGTGATCTGAAATAGATGTTTCCTCCTTATACTTCAAACTTATGAAGCTATTCAACAAGAACAATTTACTATTCCTTGATTTAGAGGCATACAAAATTTGTATCTTCTCCCACAAAGTTTTTGCATGTGTCTCATTAGCAATATGATTATAAACATTATCTTATGCATATTGTCGAATAAAACCACATACATGTTGATGTTCAAACTCTCATTCTTCATTAGACACAGAATCCGACTTTGCGGAACTAAAGACCAGTAAATGGAATTTCTTCATAAATAGTAAGTATTTCATCTTACCCTTCCATAAATGATAATTAGAATCATTCAACAATATCATTTTCATCTTTGTATTTGAATCCATCATTCAAACAAGTAAAATAGCCATTAACCAAAAGCTTTGATGTCACTCTGATGAAAAATTAGAACACAACAATAGACCAATACACAGGGATATAAAATTCTTCACACTTGTAGAAACCTTGAGGATCAACAAAAAATATAAGACGGCAAATTAAACAAATAAAGGCACAAAAGAACATCGGTATTTTTAACGTGGAAAATTCCTCAGTATGAGAGTAAAAACCACGAGTCGTCCATACCAAAGAATACCTCCATTATAAAATAGTGATAACAACCGCAAATCACAAAGTAGACTAGCTTACAAATAAGAATCAAAAGGCTGAAAAATTATCCAAATTTGAAACTTCAGTGCAAAACAGATATCTCTCGGCTCCGAACTTGTTTTGAAATTCTAAACGATCAAAAGATAGATACATGTGTTGCGAACATGCCTTCCAAATTTCAGCTCGATCTGACGATGAACGAATCGGTGATCGCCGATTTAGCGAGACTGTTTGCAGAAAAACGGGAATGAATTTTTCTTCTCTTTTCTCTCTTTTGAATCCTTATTTTCTCTCTCTCTCTCTCAATCCTAAATTGACATTATTCACTTAAATAAGTGAGACAAATAGACTATTTATATTTGGGTCTTTTTCCACGTAGCAAGGGAGTCCAAATCCAACATCTCGTGAGTCGGGTCTGATAAAATTATTAACTTACTCACAAGTATCTATCTATTTATGTTTCCTTAAAAAGAATACTTTTTGACATGATTGAAATTTTTTATTAAAATCCTATTACATATAATTAGAAAAGAGCATAAGACATGCATAAGCCTTGTTGCGAATTTTGAGGGGTCTGTTTCATTGTGCAGGCCCTGAGATTTGTAGCTCATCACTTAAGAGACAGAAAACCGATAACCAAACACAAATTCAACGAATCCTGATTAAGGTTACACACTCCATTGATTAATCCAATGTACGTTTTTGCCATCAATAAGATTTTACGTTTTTCACTTTTGAATGCATGTGGTATATATATACTGTTGTAACATTGTTTTTGTTAATGCATCATGCATGTTACTGTTTTTTAAATAGTAATGTTGTTGTATATACAGGTTGTACTTATATTTATAGCATTAGTGAAAGATCTAACGTATAATAGAAGAAAAAGAAAGATAATAATAATGGCTCGTCATGCGGAATTCATGGATGTAGCAGACTCTGATTTTCTTGGTCATAATAGAGAACTTGATGATGATGACTCAGAATTTGAGACTGCGTTTGAGAAATATTTTGTATTCTCTGCTGCTAAGAACCGAATCTTTGCCCGGAAATTGCCTCTTCATATTGTCCTAGGTTCTGGAATAGGTACTTTCGCATGCTTCTTTTACATTATTGTGTTCCTATGTGTTTATCTATCTGTTTTCTTTAAAGCCTGATTCGCCTTTGCCTTTCTAACCGTTGCAAATTAAAGCAAATCAGTAAATGCTTGGTTGCGATGAAATTTACGGTAAACTTTAGCTTCTGTTTCTTATAGTTGCTGATATTATACTGTGGAGAAAGAAGGAGATCACAGCAAGCATTCTAGCTGGTGTAACTGCCATATGGTTTATTTTTAAGAGGATGGAATACACCTTGCTTAGTTTCATTTGTGACTCTCTCATTATCCTATTGGCAATGCTATTCCTCTGGACCCATCTAACTTCCTTCATTGACATGTGAGTTTAATTCACTCTATCAATCACTATCTATGAAGCACGGAACACAGACACAGACACCAGACACAACATTGATACTGACACATCGACACCGATAATAATTTGAAAAAAAATAAATAAATTGAACGTAATCACAAGTATCAGTGTCTGACACAAATACAGACACTTACTCGTTTTTTTTCCAAAGGTGTCCGTACTATCCGAGATCACTCACTATACATATACACTCAGCTATTGAAGTGTTTATCCCTTTCTTCCTCTCTTTTTAACTATATATGCAAAGGCAATTTCAAATACTCCAATGAATGATGTTCTTTTCTTTTTAATACAGATCTCCACCAAAATTATCAGCACTCATCTTACCAGAAGGGTTGCTTGTTAATACAGCTATTTCGATGACAAAAAAACTTAACAAACAGCTCATAACATTCGGATTACTAGCTTCCGGACGAGATTTCAAGAAGTTTCTTAAGGTGCACTTCAGCATTCTTTTATGTTTTCTTAGAGATCTTGTCACGGTATCGTTCGGTTTTACCTAACATAAAAACTATCACCAGGTTACATGGACATTAGGAGTTGTTTCCGTTCTAGGCACTTGGTTCACTGCTTCAACAATCTTCTACATAGGTCAGCTAGCTATACCTACAGGACCGTCACGTTACAAGCCAGATCGGTTTCTGTGCAGTTGGCGAAACCACAGTTGCCACAGTAAGGAGATTAATGCCGTTGAATCAAAACCTAAACTTGATTCAACGATACCAATCTCTTACCTGCGGCAATTGAGTAATTCCTTAACTGTGATAGCACAGATATTACTGACATTCAATTCAAGTTAGTACTAATGTTTTTTTCTATTTTGCTCTGTTGATGTAGCCACTGTGACATTGATGACAGTGCCAGCAGTGTATGAAAGAAATCAAGAAATTATAGATATCATTTCTGAGAAGGCGCTGATTGAACTAAATAATCGATATGCAGAGGTGACGAAGAAGATTTTTGGGAAGTCCCAACACTTGCAAGATGGCAATCAAGAATAGAGGTTCTATATGGTGCAGATTCAAATTAATACACCATGGCAATGTTGCTACATAGTTCTACCTCAAACCTGTGTTCATCAAAAAGGGTGCAACAATGTAGAAAACGAACTACAATGTAAATCTGCATTAAGAAAGCCAACATTAAGAAAGCCAAAGCAATCAAGTCCTTATCAATAGGTTGACTCGGGTTTCAGAGTTCTTAGGGGCATTGTATGATGATATGACAAAGGCTTATATGGTTTCATAGAAAGCCTTTTTATATGCCGATGAATAAAAAGTGTAAACTAGTACATTTTATAGATTCACATCAACTATCCAGATTCCAGCGCTTACACAAGCTTTACATAATCCAAATATCATCTTTGAAATCAGTTTGTTCAAAAGACACAATATCTAACATGTTACGGGGCTTTCAGGCAAAAAAGGACATAAATTTTACAACAATGTCTATATTTCACTCATTTGAGGCATAAAAACAATACCTAGAACTTATATTCTAAGGACAACACTTCAACATCAAATAATTATACTGCCTTCCAAAAATTACAAAACTAAAAGAAAATTTAACCGGCGCCAACTACATCCAGTTTTGCATTAGCGAAAACCCTTGGTAAGAAAGATCTATGAATACTCGTTTCTGAAACAAAATGGGAAAAAAGTCTTATGACGGTGTCACCTCTTTCTGTCCGGAGGGCAAGAAACTTTCCCACCATCCAGATTCATATTTACGATATGGTGCCACCCATTTTGCAGGCTTCTCAAATTCCAAATTAGTAGGAGTGGAGGCTAATGCTTCTTCTAGGCTGTCAGCTTCAAAACTCCCTGATAAAACTCGATCCAGTCTTAACCTCATGAATCTGCCAAAACAAAAACAACGGCAGAGTTACAACTTGTCGGAAACATCAAAAGCTGTCATCTGAAAAACGAAGAATTGATTGATGTTCTTACGTGATCCATGGACCATTGGTTGACACAAGAGCAACAGCAGGTCTGCGCAATCTCTTGGTAAAGTCAGGGAAACTGTCCAAGAATTTAGGCTCAATGACAAGCCAGTAATCTTGTTCTTTATTACGCTCTCCATAGTAGCGACGGCGTTCAAATAGTTGCTCTTGGAAATGCTCCTCCTCATCCAGCATAAATTTTGCATTTGCAATAAGAAAATAGTACTTGTTGAACTCCTTCTCAGCAAGAACAACAATAAAAAAATCAGAATAACTACCAAAAATAAATACCAGCTCAATAATTTCTACATGAATCCAATGTTTATAAATCATCAAGAACAAGAGTTAACTGCATAGCTCATAAACCACTGAATCACCAATTTAATAGTTGCGCAATCCGATGCTAAAATGAACAAATTCTATTATGATTTCTATAATTGAAAATACTCAATCACATTAGTCATGGTCGCACAACTTTAGGGATTAAACTGACTGAGCATTATGTGATCAACCAATTGCGGCTGACACATATAGTTGGACCTTCTACTCACGGACACTTGGGTTCAAATCAGGAATTCCGTAGTTAGTAGATTGTAAGCAAATTACATAATAAATCATGCATGATGTTGATGGTTCGTCTTAATCTGGTATTGTATTGAGGTGTGTGTTTCCTAATCTAAATTTGAATGCTATCTGAGTTTCAATTTGAGGGATTAGTTTAAACATGCAATTTTGAGGGCAAATTTGGTGATTCAATATACCTTTGTGTTTTGAGCCGGCCATAGGCCCGAAAGAGTGAGGCCTAATCATTAGTACAAGTCACCATGCTGAGGCACCGAAACAGATCCAGACCAGGGGCTAATGCCTACCGTTAGATGTCATCAAACGGTCCTTCACGTCCCACGCTGAAATGGTAGGAAACGCCCATAATCGTCATTCATATATAAAGCATCTCACGTGAGACTTGAGGTATTATCTCTTTGATTGATAACTCACTTCACTCCTCATTCTATTAATGATTTGGACGTTTAAGTGTTAACCTTTCAGGCCCACCCCTGCGATGTCGTTTCGAAGATATGCTCCATCGCGTCAAGATCTTACTTCATCATTTCACCGATTATTTCTAGTTCCCTAGAAGAACAATAACTAAGTCTATAAGAACTCGAAGTTCGGACCATGCCTCTTAGCCTTCAACAGTTCCAAACCAGCAAAAATAGTCTCACATTACTTGTAAATTGAGGCATTGGATAATTTATATACAAGACTCTTACACCTCAAGTACAAAGTTGTGATGGTTCTTAAAGTAACATTTTGAAAGAATGAAATGACATTCTAATTTCAAACCCTACTCATAATACATAAAACATTTAGAGAAATAAGTTTAAAATGTTACTACTTTGCAGCCGCATTAATCAAAACCAACAACTTCGTAAGAAAGATAAATAAATAATGAACACAAGACATAGTAATAATGTGGGATTACATTAGAGAGAAAAAAAACCTTGGTAGCAGGAGCATCAGAAGAGCTAACGCTATCAGATTGAAGAGATGCAACAGCAGTGGTAAAAGGTGTTTGTTTCTTGAAGGAAGATAGTAAGGTGAAATTTTTTTGGTTGGTGGAAGAGACCAAACTGGTTGGCAAAGAGTGAGTTTTGTTGGAGAGTATGTGGTTTCTGTTGGAAGAGGTGAGAGTGGATTGAGCTAGCATTGCAGTTGATGAACTCAAAGTTAGAGACCCCATACTCAGCATCGTGATCTTCTTCTTGTTACTGCTGTTGACTGTTGTTGTAGTTGTGATGAGATAACCACGCTAAGGTTTTTCTGTTACTTAAAATGTAGAGAGAGAGTGAGAGAGAGTTAGGAGAAGTAATGATAGTAGAGAAGGATGGCAACTGGCAAATAGAGAATGGGTCAATAGGAAGATATCAGGAACAACCTTATCTAGTTATCTAAAATCTAACTTCTATTCTTAATTACCTCACTGTACAGTACTGTCTACTTACACATCATTTAAAATTTTGTAATATATCACATAAAAATATATATTGATAGATGAATTATTAATAGTTTAATACAAATAACACTTTAAAATATATTAATGATTTTACTTTATTTTTTCACTTTAAAAAAATCGTATATAAAACATGATAACTTCTGGGAAGCAGTGTTTACTCTCTTACCATGGACCATATTTCCTGTCCATTGGATTAAATGAGCTCGCAGTTTTTCTTTTAAAGAGAAAAGAATTGATATATTAATAAAAGCCACGCATAAGTCATATATAAACATTCAGCACCACATATATAATATATATATATATATATATATATATATATATATATATATATATATATATATATATATATATATATATATATATATAAAAACAAAACACCATTGCCAACCAATAGCAGCTGCCACCTAAAACAAACTCGACCTATACTCAATGTATCAATCTGAAATAAACTGATATACTAATTGTTGTTTGCTAAAATTCAAATTTCAACATGAAATTCTCACTAAATTAAAAATAACTGTCAGCACCAACCCTTGTAAAGCTAAACATACTTCTTACCACAAACTGCAATATAACGTCTTACTGCCAGAGCCACATAATCGACAAAACAGACTTCTGCTATCCCGAAGCAGCCATCACCAATTGTCCGAAATATCAAGGCACGATTTAGGATGCGTGAACCACTGAGCAATACTATCGTTAATCCTATTTGTTTTGAATCGTAGTCATTTCATAGATAGAATTTTTGCCTCTTGAACCACTATTGACGATAAGTTTCCTTGTTTTGAAAAACAATTTCATTCCTAACCTTCTAAATTGTCCACACACAAGCGAACCTCATCACCGGTCTTTGAAGACATCTAACTCCCTCTGCTCAAGAACCCTTTGAATTGTACCAAGTGCTGACAACCATCATTCTGCAGGGAAGCAACCACTCTAAGACATTGACTAATGCAGCTCCACACACTTGCAAAAACCGAACACAAAAAAAAAGATGACATACTAACACTTTGATGTCATACTCTCCAGCACGCCAACTCACACTCTAATCAACCACTCCCCTTCTAACAAGGTTGTCTTAATGTCTTTGGTTGGAATCATGTTCTAAAAAATTCTCCACACCATCTTCAAGATATATACACGCGTACATCTTTAAAAAGGAGGTGTCTAATCAAATACATTAATTATTCAATAAATTTAAAAAGGTAAAAATTGCTTATAATATGAGATAGACACCTCCATTTTTCTTTATGGACAGGATCCTTACTCCTCAAATAATTCCCCTATGCCAAACCAGGAAATACAAGATAATTTTCAGTTAAGAAGCATGACATTCCTTACTACCACGACCCTATTTTAATATCCAAATCAACCTTCTAGGTTATGATCGGAATTGTCTTACCTATTGTCAAGTTCTCAATAATATGATAGCTTAACACTAGGGTTCTTACTTTTCGATAACAGAACAGAGAACTGAGCAACACTGCATCTAGCTCATACAAATTAAGTGAATCTATGAACCAATGTTTTTCCATCCATACATAAAACTTACAAATACAAAACAATGAACATAGAAAAGAACTGTAGAATCAATTGTTTAACATCTGAAGCATTACAAAACTCAATATTGCAGCTCGGAAGCTAATAATTGCAGCCCATAAAAAACTCATTGACTAATAACTACACAAGTTCAATGAATGCCATAGGTGCATTATCACCCCGCCTCGGGAAGGTTCTTATAATTCTCGTATACCCACCATTTCTTTCGCCGTAACGTTCTGGAACCTCAGCAAACAAAGCATGAACAAGCTGCTTCTCATAGATGAAGCCAAGGGCCTGTCTCCTTTTATGAAGAGAACCATCTTTTGCAAGAGTGATCATTTTATCGACATACTTTCTAATTGCACTGGCTCTTGCTCGGGTGGTCTTGATTCGACCGTGTTTTAAGAGTTGAGTTGTTAGACCTCGAATGAGTGCCTTACGCTGATCAGGAGGCCTGTTGAGTTTCGGCACTTTCCTTCCATGTCTCATAGCATAGACTCGACCACCGTTTCCAATAACAGTGAAACCTTGATCAATGCCGAAAAATTCTGCTCAAATAACATAGTACAGTAGTTAAATTCAGTGCAAGAGTTTCATTCACACTCAACTAACCAAACGTATGTATGGTACAGAAACATATACAATACAGTAACAGCAACAGCAGGCAATTGTTCTAACAAACAACAACAGATTCCGGTTTTATGAATGTATAAATAT
Organism: Vicia sativa; assembly: GCA_021764765.1. Classification (NCBI taxonomy): domain Eukaryota; kingdom Viridiplantae; phylum Streptophyta; class Magnoliopsida; order Fabales; family Fabaceae; genus Vicia; species Vicia sativa. The sequence continues at coordinate 161,727,367 of CM038794.1, forward strand.
TGACAGAAATGAATTTCGAGAAAGTAGTATACCTGAGGAAGCGAAACCGAAGAGAGGGAGAGTACGGAGGCCGGTGACTGGAGGGAGTGAGGATTTGGGTTTGATTTTGGAAATTCGGAGTTTTGCCGGAGACGGAGGAGGAAATGAGGTGAAGCGGACTAGGGAAGCGGAAGGAGGAGTAATGGAAGGTAAGGCGGAGCGGAGAGAGGACATGTTCCAGCGGCCGGAGGTGGCTGTGTTGTTGGTGGTGGTAGCCATAACTGCCACGTTCGCCATTTTTGATTGAGGAGGAAGTGCAAGTGCAGAGGAAGTGCTTTGATTTTACAGGATAAAAGAAAAGTGGATAGAGATTGGAGAGAGAGGATAGAGTAGAGACGATTTCAGATTGGGCCGTTTTACCATTACAAAGATTAAGACAATTTTTATGTCACCCCCGGATTTATAACTCTCACCCCATGTACGGTGTTTTTAGCAAAATATCTTTAGAAAATATCGGATATTTAGGGATTTCTGGTATATATCGGAAATTTTGTAAAGAATACTGAAAATTTTGTGTGATTTACCATTTTATCATCCATGAGGCAAAATTTCGGAAATTTGAAATTTTCATTATCGTATATTTAAAATTTTTGGAATGTGTACTCAGTTTAAATCCATACTGGAAATTTTAAATATCCGGTACCGAAATCAATACCTGAAATTTAGAATTTTCGTCCGGTACCTAAAAAAATATCGAATATTTCAAATTTCCGGTATAGTTTTAGTTCAACGATAACGAAAATTTGAATTTTTCGATTTTTTTTGTGTACCGGAAATTTCAAATTTCTGGTAATACTATGATTTTTTTATTTTATTTTTTTATACTTATAAACTTATACTTGAATAAAATACATTATCAAACTGTAGTAATATATAAATAGAAATAATGTCATACATAGATGCATTACAAATAAACTACAATCACTCACTAAACAATACTGTCCAATGTCTTAACCTATCCGCATATGCTGATTTCCATCCTTTTCCAACATAAGAACAATTATCCTTCCAACGCTTTGTGATGGGAGGCAATGGACAACCAGATTTCAATTTTATCAGAATCCAATGATTATCGTTGACAAAACCAACAACAATGATTGTATGAGGACTCGTGTACAAGGGTGAAGGTGTGAGAAGCGGGAAAAATGTCGTGCTAATTCTCATGGTAAGAGAAACAAACACAACATTATAACCCATATCTAAAATCGACATCCATTTGTCCTTACATTGAGTACCCAAGTGTTTCACGGTTAATGAGTTCCTAACATAAGATATAGTGTCATATAACACATTGGAGAACAATTATTCGTGTTGATGGATTTGAGTATCCAACTGCCTTCTAACATCAAAACATGCATCTTCCCCTAATCCCAACGTAGTTTTAATACAAAGGTAATCACAGTTTCCATCTAGTTCAACATCAATAATGTCATCGATGTATGGATGAAAAAAAGCAGAAACGATGGCAAGTACTCGCCTTTTGCAGATTTGGTACAAAGTTGCCTACGAATCGGTATGCTTGACGATTGACTCCCACTTGGTTGTATGCATGATCTCTTCATTCTCACTTTTCTCACTGACTTGGATCATAATGCACATCACTTTTCTCACCTTTTCTACTCTTCTTAACTCCTCTCCTTGGCTTGTATTTCACTGGCGGTGGACACATTGAAGTTGTGGATGGATAGGTTGGGTCACATAATTTTTCTTCAACACCATTTGATCCACAATATCCAAAGTACTGAAATGTTTCTTCAATTCTTTGCACTCCTCTTCTAAATCCCACTTGCTCTCTTCAAGACTTACCTCATGTTCTATAATTTGCAATTTCGTCCAAAATATATGAAATATTTCCAAAGGTATAGGTGTGCCTAGAACCTAGTAACCGGTGAGCTGACACACACACGGTAACTCATGTGTTATTCTAATGTAACAACCACACCTCTCCTTGCTCGCGCCAACATAATTGAGTCTTTCAAGCTCTTTTCCAATGAGTTGTATACATTCTCTTGAAACAAAATTGTGCAATTTAGAATAGAATTGGGTGTTATACTTATGCTCAATGTTGGCGACACTTTTTTGAAATGACACCCTTATGGATCCTAACTACAACTTCAACATTGTGTTCACAGCATCCCAGCTTGCACATAAATCACCACGACTTGTACTCAGCATGTTCTTCAGTCTCCAATGTGCAGACTCCGCCCTAGAAATCATAAACACATTACATAAGCAACTCTCAATTTAATGTTGTTTACTATGGAAAATGGTAAACAACCGCTGGTTCTCCCAAAGTCCTAAAACTAAGGGTTACTCGCAAGATCGACCAGTTGATCTTAAGACATGTGCTAAGGTTTTTTGAGATTGTACTAGTTCTGTCGAAATCTTTATCTAAAACGATTTTCTAAGACTAAGGGAACAAATACAATGGCTTTCCACACTATAGTTAAACTCAATTTGACTGACTGATAACTCGTGACCGACAGACAAGTCTAAACGAAACAATTAACAATCTGATTGCCCATAATATTATTTGTACCAACTACGGTGACTCGTGACCGAAAAAAGTTGTGAACCCCAGACTCGTTCTAAACGAAGTAGGTGTCGACTGAATCTTTTGTTAATTTGAAGCTTGTAACGAAAAGAGAATCAACATAAACGATAACGCAGAGAGATTGCTGAAAATTAAATAAAATGCAAGTAAAAGTTTCAAAGGAAATGACTGAAATATAAAGGTTTTGCATTTGAAATAAAAGTGGTTATTCACGTACATCAAGCACTCTTCAACTCTTTGTTTCCTGACGCTCGGAATGAACAGAGTTTTTGCAAGTGATTTGATTATACAAGTGAACATGAAATTACATTGAAACTACTTATTTATAGTATTTACAAAGTAACTTCCCAAAAGCAATCGACGGGTGACGTTTAAACTCCAAGGTAACCGCTTCACCAGATGTTGCCACTTATTTGGCGCTTAAACGAGTTATGCGTTGCCAGTAACTGCTTAGAGACTTTGAATTTGAACCTTCCCGCTTCTAATAAACTCAACCGCTTCTGGCTTGCTTCAAACATGTGCCCCTATTTGTCACAAGGAAACAACAGAATTTTTCTAAGTCCAAATTCCTTATGGTCGACAAGACCAAATTCGACCATTCCACGCTTTGGTCGATTGACCAATATCTTCATATTTTAGCATATTCTTCTCATGGTCGACTCCATTGTAACTTGATATTCTCTTTGATCATTGTTTTCTTTACTATGCCAAAATCAAACTTTCAAACATTTCGTCCTTAGCTCCTAAAGGGCCTTTATTTCAAAAAGTCACCCTTAAATTGTAAGAACGTTTGCATTTAATACACGTGCTTGAATACCTTAATTTTTTCAAGGTAACAAAATTCCCCCCCGAGATGCCATTTTCGAATTTTGACATATATGAGATAATGGCATCTATGAAGTATCGGTCTCAGCCTTCGACTGAATCGTTCCCACTACCTCCAAAAGTGGACGTTACTATTTCGCTTTTTCCTTAACGTCATGTAATCATGGAGTGTATCACGCTTTAAGTTCGAGACGTGGATCATTAATTGTCCATCATCATTATACTTTTAGTGGCAGACATGGCTCACCGCTCCCGCTTTAATCTCGCAACACGTCTCCTTGACTTGATACGATTTCTGACTTAGGAAATCACAAATATTTTCTCTTTATTTTCTTCCTTCTTCAACGAGTCTATAAATACTCCACTTTCTCATTTTCTTCTTTTCCCTTCGCTTTCTTCAACCTTTTTCATTCAGAGAAAAACCCAGAACTCCGAATTCCTCATTCCTGTTCATCTTCTCCAAACTTCTTCTAACATTCCTAAATGGAAAACATTGATAACATCACCACCTCTCCAGCCATGGAACTTCAACTACGCCTAGTCGACGGTAAACCCTATGTTCCAGAACCTCTATTCGTTGATGAGAAAGCAAAAATTTGGAAATCTCGTGTACTAATTCCTTTCACTCTTGAAGGAGAACCCTTAGCTTTTCTGGGTCCTCTCCCTGATGACATGCCCTCTGAAATATACATAGATGATAAAGGGGCTTTTTTCCCCACCAGCACTGCAACTAGACCCATAATCTCTTCTCCAAAATCTATTTCTTTGCAATACATTGATAGGAATTTTAGAATCGCTCCTCCTCTAAATTGCCCTAAATTAGGTGCCTGGATGACACGTTTAGAAGCCTACAAAGGAAAACACTTGAAGAAAATGGGCATTTATACCTGTTACCCTTTAACTTTTAAGGTATTCCAAGGTACATATTAAATGCATATTCCCTTGTGAGCTAAAGGTTGATCCGTAAAGATAAGAGTCCTTCAAAAGATTGGAATTTATAACCAAAAAAATGCTAAGACAAGGATGTCGAAAAAGAGGTACGTCGACCAGAGAAATAAACGTAGAAATTGGTCAATTCGACCAAATGTTGAACATCGAAGGAGTAGTCGAAGTTGAGCCCATTCGATTGTGGAGGATTCTGGACTTAGATAAATTTCATTATTTTGCTCTCGTTGAAGGAAAGCGTTGAAGTTGAGAGTGGTTTACTCTTAGAAGCTAGAAGCGGGAAAGATTCAAAAGTCAAGATCGTGGGCAGTTATCAAAAGCATATTCAACAACTTCACAAAATCAGGGTGTGTCCAAAGATATCAGCCACTATATCTAAATTATCCTTATTTCTAGACCAATACATGTATTTCTCTTGGTGAACAAGACCCAATAAAGTTTGCATTTCTGTCATTGCACCTCTTTGCCCATTATGTATGTTGCTTTGTATTTATATATTTGGGGTAATACTAGTGAGGTTTTATGGATCTTTGTCTTTCAAAGCATAAATGATGTACCTTTGTGTCATGTTGTACTTCGTCATGTCATTCACAAACTTTATTTCTTCCTCTTTTAGACGGCCCAATATGTCATGACATACCAAATCTTTGTCTAGTCTATGATTGTGCATCTCGCATCTTACCATCATCTTTCAACTATCACCACTCGGAACAAATCTCAGCCTAAATGGGCATTTGTGCTTCATAGAATAATTGTCATTAGAAGGGGCTGCAGCTTCATTTTTCTTTTTGTAATTACCTCCTCTGTCACAACCCGTAATCAATTTATCTATCCTCTCTCGCATACTATTAGCAAAGTCGGGTCAAATTGTAACAACAACAATACCATGAGTTTTTCCAGTTGACCGTGCCCATTTTAGAACTTTCTCTCATGATTCAAAAATTTTGCAATCATATAAACGTATCATTAACTAACTTCATCAATTTAGAAAAATAATAAACATGTGTATAAAGTCAAGTAAGCATATTATATCGGTATTGATGAAGTACTGCGTAAGATCAGTACATGAATCCGTAGAAGTAGCTGAAGCTTCCGATTCATGACCACAAATATATAACACTTCATCTGTCATACCGGAAATTTCAGGTTTCAACAAAATTTCCGTATATATCGGAAATATGGAATTTCCAATATTACTTTTATCCTAGAAATTTGGGAGATTTTCGGTACGTGTGATAATTTTTTAAAATATATCAGATTTCTTAAATTTTTGGTAAATCACACCGGAAATTTGGAAATATCCGGTAAATTGATACCGGAAATTTGCGAAATACAAAGAATTTCTGGTATGCGCCAAAAATGGGTACCAGAAATTTGCTCTTTTATAAATTTATCAAACACTAATTTTTTTTCTTTCAAAAAGGTAAATTTTTTTAGTAAATAGTGTCAGGGGTGTTTTGATAATAACGCAAAATGGGGGGGGTGACATGGTATAAAAGAGGGGGTGGCAAGAAAAATCCTCGAAGATTAATAGCCCAATGAAATTGTTTGTACTTACTATTCACACTTTCTTTCTTTGCTTCCCATACTCCCCCAAAGTCCAATGTTCAATGAGTACTACATTGATATGATTGAATAATGTACACATCAAAGTATGAGAAAAGTTTAGATGAGTTAAGTTTCGAGAACTCATCAGAATGAGGATGTCAATTTATCTTCGTTACTAGAGATCTTCGTGGAGATTTTTCTGTAACAGGCCTCTAAGATGGGGATTTTTTTCCACAGGGACAGAGATGGAGAATAAAGTTCCTTCGAAGACATTTTAAATATTGGGACATCGAAAATACCTCTCATTCCGCGGAATCCTCGCCTCCACTTAGAATACCACAATATCCTTAATTTATATATAATTTTAAATTTTTATGTTTGTTTGTTTGTCATTTCATATAATTTATTTTATAAACAAATTTAAAACAATACAATTTATTTGTCATTTCATATAGTTTATTTTATAAACAAATTTGACAGTTCGGTGATCATGATTCTCAAGAGTATAAATTAAATATTATTAAAAATATATTTATTCTAGAGAATTAATTTCTTAATTTCTCTATAGTAGTTTTTTTAATTTTTTACTATTAATTTAGTTAAAAATAAAAATTTTATGTTTATGGATCTCCATAAAAACTTTGGAGATTAATGGGGATACACGAGGACGGGGATAGAGGATAAAGCCCTCCGTGGTGGAGATCTAAGATGAACATGGCCCCTTACTCCATTTCAGGTACCACTTTTGATTTCATGGTCCTCTTCCTCTGGCTAATAAAACACCTTCACTTTAAAAAGACTCATTCATCAACTATTATGGATGGGAACCTGTTGGTTTTTGTAATCAACCCCTTGATTTTTGCTTTCTAAAGAAAGGGTGTGTCACTCTTCACCTGAGGCTGTTGATTTAGCTTACACCAGATGGCTGAATAGGGTAGAGAACAGAATAAGCTTGCATGAAAAGAGCAAAAGACTTAGATTTCATCTAATATTTAAGGGTATGTCCCAAATACAATCATGTCATACTTCTTACATCCTCATGTTTTTGGAGGCTATGACGAACACTATCCACCTTTCTTGTGAGATAATTACTCCCACTCTCTTTGATATGGTTGTTCTCGCTGGTCTTCGGCCAACTAGGGAGGATTGTGAACCTTCAAAGGTCATGAAAACCAAACATAGTTTTGAGTTTTCCAATGGTGCCTATAACACTATTATTGGATATGTCGCTATGTCTTCTGCCCTTGTGGAGTTCAGGTCACGAAGATGTATGTGCCATTGGCTACCCAACTACATGAGAAAACAAATTTTTGCCTCAACAAATTGTTCCTCTCGGCCTTTATGAGTCACTGGGATATATATGTAGTGATATTGTTTGTAGAGACCACCTTAACGATCTTAAGATAGAAGGACCTATCTGGTTGTTAAAAGTATGGCTCAATGCCACTTTCGTGTTAAATAAGATACCTCAAACACAAGAAGGGGTGATTTATGGTATTTGAAAAAACGTGATTATTTTTACCTTTCTCGATTAAGATCGTGTTAGTAAAGTTTTATTGTGTAAGCATAGTGGAAGTAAAGTAAAAAAATAAGTTGCGGAAAAATAAAGAGAGTAAGGATAAAAAAATTGCACTAGAGCGTTGTCTATGTCTGGCATAACGTTGGCCTAGTCTTGTCCCCAGGAGGTCTTCTTGAAATTTGTCACTATAAATTTGTGAACTTTTATAGGATATGTCCACTGACCTTTATATAATTTGATCTTAAGATTTTTGAACATGTTTATCCCCAACCTATAGATAGCTTTTACCCAAAATTATTCAATCGAGACAATTAGATATTTTTTGTTGATCTCTTAAACCAAAACAAAATATTTTTTGGAAAAACTTAATAAACCAATAACAAGAATTTATGGTCTATCTTAAGAACCAAAATTCGATGTCTTAAGGGTATCACACCCTTAAAAATATAAATGATCGACACGACCATTTACAAAATTATTCTCCTCACTAATAAATTTTCACTCCAAAACACTAAGGAAACCATAAGTGAAAAAACAAATTTTTGTGAGAGAAGGAGAAAAGTAGAGAGATAAATTCCAAACAAATATGAAAATGTTGGAAAGTGGCGTTATTCCAAGTGAGGAAGTCACTCATTTATATAGTAGTTATAATCATCCAAAAAGAAAATGATCCATGGGTTGAATTAATTATGTAACTGATTAAAAACATTGAATATAATCGTTTATGTTTCCCAAATAGAAAGGTTTGGATATAAAGTTGTTGCTCATCATTAAGGTGCAAATCAAATGTCTTGGGTGTAAGTTTGGACTGATCTAACTAATTAGACAAGACTTAAATAATTAAATAACTTTTTGTTTGTCAACAAATTTGACTCTGCCATCCTTAAGAGCATTATGTACCAAATCCCTGAAAATGACTCATTGAGAAGTTTTATGACCAAAAAATTATGAAACTTACAAAAACATTTTTTCTTCCTTTGTGATAATGGTGGAGTCCTTAGCCCCTTAGGTATCACAACTTAGGGACTAAGATTTTGTCACATTGATCGCTTCAGTTCCGCCACATTGACCTCGTTTTCCTTCATGTACTCATAGTCTGAGTCAGATACGTTTTCTACTTTGTCTATATCAACACGAGCCACTTTCTTTATACTAAACATAATCACTATGGCCCTTAAGTATTGAATATCTAATTTCTTCCTAATAGAGTAATTAGGACCCCTTGCTTCCCATTCAAACAACTCATATTTGACACTTGAGTAAAACATTATGATTTCAAAGTTCTAAATCTATTGAGGTAATCATCGATATTTTCAGCCACTTTTCGCCTTACACCGGCCAATTCTTTAAGACTAGTATTCGATTGTCCCATATAAAATTACTTGTAGGAAATTGTCTCTAATTGATTCTAATTGAAGATGGAAGAGTGATAAACTACATGAAAGCATTTTTTATTAACTAAGGTTGAAAATCTCTAATACATAGCTTATTGAATGCTATTTAAAAATGAATAAATTTTTCTTTCGAAAGTGATAATTAAAAAGAAACAGAAGAAACTAAAATAAAAGGAGTAAATTGGAATTTTGAAGAGAAAAAGATTTTTTTTTTTTGTTGAAGTCAGTTTCAGAGTTGTTGAAGGCACAAATGTTATTGCACACCCTTGGCCAAATTCCTCGTTTGTTACTTCGACATTCTTCAACATCCCAACGAATCCGACCAATCTGTTGTTCCTCAATCAAGGTAACTATCGATTCACCACTCTCTCTTTCTCTCTCTGCCACCTTGTTCTCCTCTCATTCCCTTTTCTCTTTATGCAGATGGCTTCACAAGACTACACTTTTGGACCCTACAAGATACACCACACTGAAGTCTTCTACTCAACCAATCTCTCTTATGCCATGGTTAACCTGCGTCCTCTTCTCCCTGGTAACAATCTACCTCATTGTTTATCTTTTAATTCTTTGATTTACTCAAAGACAGTCAACTAGGACATTAAAAAAAGTGTCTTTTTATTGTGTTCTTTATGAAATTGGTGTCTTTTATGAGATTAAAAATGACCCATTTTGATATGTTATTGGTTTTTGTATCTTTGCAGGTCATATCCTTTTTTATGGGTTTCAATAATGTCTGCTGGTGTGGTATGGTTGATGTAGTTTTGTAGTTTAAGACCGAATGAAACTTTTCATTGGTGAAGTTTCATATTGTGTACTAGCATAATTTTTTAATTGGTGAAACTTTTAGTATAAATTTTTCAATACAAACGCAAATGCAAGTTTTATCAATAATATTCTGATCCCTTGATGGATCTTCTCAAATGGTCCGGTGATGGATCTTCTTTTGTATGGGTTGCTCTCAACCGGAGAACTCTGGTAAGGTCTCTTACTCTGGTTCGACGGTGGGGGTGCAACAGTGCCCAAGTTAGTGACAGCCGTAAGTGTAGATTTTAGGTTAGAATTGTGTGTACCCGAGACTGATTTTATAGTAGACCACTAGGATTTGAGGATCTAGAACTTTCTTCAAGGGATACCTGTCTCAAAGGATAGTTGTCGGCCGATTATGTGGCTTTAAATGTCCAGCAGCCTATGATGGTTGGGTGGCCTCGATTTGTTGTGCCTCTAGGGTGAGTGTATTTTCTGGATTGCCTCTTATAACTGAATCTGGGTTACCTGAACCATAGTGGGTTGGGCGTTGGCCGAGACCGGAACTTAATCAAATCAAGGTTTGAATACAAAATCTTTAGTTTGAAACAACCAAACCAAACACCATTATTTTACAGCAGGACTACATATGCTTCTATCAAAGTTGCTTTAAAGGTTGCTACTAGCAATTGCTCTATGAAGTTTTTTCATATTATCGATATTGGTTTTGATTTATGGTTTCATAAAGGTCAGTAGAATACATTCAACTGTTGATACTTGATGGGATATATTACATGTAGTTGATTGTTTGATATGTCATAATAAGGATCCGTTTATGTCTTGCCTATATTGGCTTGAAGATGTGTGAATTGCTGACACATATGTTGTGTCTATAAGTTTAGTCATTCGTGTTCACAGTTAAGTGCTAAAGGGCCTTAAGGATTAGGCGTAATATTATTTTTATTTTCGTGAAAAACTGTACAGCTTGGATCTAGAGGAGTATATGGAAGCATTTATTTGCCTTAACAGTTTTCACATGTGCTTATCTGTCCAAAGCGCGAAGTTAAGCGTTTTCTTGATCTAACTGCTGAGGAGACTTCTGATTTATGGCTCACTGCACAAAAAGTCGGTAGGCAGCTTGAAAGCTACCACAAGGCTTCATCACTCACTTTGGCCATCCAAGTAAGACTGAAGTGAAATATCCTCATTTAACCATTTCTTTCACTAACTGTTTTGTGTTAAATTCATTCTGCTTTAAGATTTTCACTCACTTTGGCTTACTGATTTTTCTGCACTTCAGGATGGCCCCCAAGCAGGACAGACAGTACCTCATGTTCACATTCATGTTGTCCCACGGAAAGGTGGTGATTTTGAGAAGAATGACGAGATATATGATGCAGTAAGATAGATGTTTTCTCAAATGCCATGCTGTTGATTCTAATCTGGTCTCTATCTTATTACTTATTTTTTATTTTGTTTTTTTGAAATTGATTCAGATGGATGAAAAGGAGAAGGAGTTGAAGGAAAAACTTGATTTGGACAAGGAGAGGAAAGACAGGAGCGCGGAAGAGATGTCACAAGAGGCAGAGGAATACAGAAAACTTTTCTTGTAACATTGTAGATAGATAGGAATAGAATTAGAATTCTGTCTGTTTAGTGTGAACTTCTGATTTTATCAGTATAGACAATTTGATGTACTTCCATGTGGCCACAGAAAAATTTATTCCAGGGCTTTAGAACTTTTAGTTGTACTTGACCTTACAAGTCATACAAAAACTAATCTTCTGTGGAATTTATTCTCTATGTAGCACCAAAACTTCTAACTTAGTCTTAGAGTCTAAGAGACTTTGCAAGAAATATTCTTATTCAATCTATATAGAAAAGAAGACCCAAGTTAAGGTTAAAATATAAGTGATTTGTGTATGGGGTCTAAAGAAAACTCAGTGTTGGTTTCATAGAGAACGGAGAAACTCAACAGATTTACTAAATGTGACCCATAGTAATTTATCTTCGAGCTGCTGTGGTTGATAGGTGAGAAATCTATTAGAAAATACTTGAAGAAATAAGTGAATTGAAAGCTTCAATGTGAGAAATAAGTACTTTATTGTGATCAGCTTCAATGTGAGAAATAGGTGAGTATTTATTTTGTCTTTGGTGGTCTTCAAGTTAATACAGAAAAAAGTATCAATTATAGATTTTGTCTTACAAATCTTCTGCATGGGACATATTGTTGGCTAATTATAAAAGTAAAAATACATTGCTAATCCTATAGTTGCAAAATCTACTCTAAACACCTAATCCTTCATACAGCAGCACATGGTTAGTTACATAAACCCCTACTTAATATTATGTGTGTAATTGGCTATAAAAAATCAAGTGTCTTCCATTACAAGAAAGTAAAATCTCCCAATTTCATAATATTACTATGTGATTAGTTTTCAGATTTTCACAGTTATTTTAAGTGGAAGGTAAACAACCTCCAATATAATAATATAAACAATTGTTGAATGTTGACCTAGTTAACAACTCCTGTAGTTTATCATTCACACTTTTTTTAAATATTTTTAAGAAGACTTCTTAATTTGAAACCATCTTATTAATAAGATAGGACAATGGAGTAAGTAGGAAGAAATTATTTCTTTTCAGAAGTATGGTCAAACAAGAATGAACATAGAATTTCTATAAGTTCCAAAGCAAAATGCAAATTTTAAATCATCTAGCTACTGCTTGTTCTTGTATATCTCCTCTATTCCTCACTCCATCAAGGTAAAATAATAACAAACATCACATTTATAATCATCAAATGTTATTTTCTTCATCCATGTTGAAAAATAATGTTTGTTTTATGGTAAATACAGATATGGCTGTTGAATTCTATGATTTTGGACCTTACAAGATCCATCATAGTTCAGTGTTTCATACAACTGATCTTTCTTTTGCCTTTGTCAACCTTCGTCCTGTTGTCCCTGGTATATATATCTTTGCTCCATCACCTCTCAATCATCTTACTCCTCTATTCTTCTTTCATGATTTTATTTCTTTTTATGAATAACTTTTTTTTTTTTGCAGGTCATATCCTTTTTAATTTATAGTATAGTAATTAATTTGTATATATCTTGCCGAAAATATTACTTAATTGTCTTTTGTGAAGCTGAATTTGTTTGAGTTAACAATAGCTACATGTTCTTATCTGTCCAAAGCGCGAAGTGAAACGCGTTGCTGATCTTACTGATGATGAGAATACTGAGTTATGGCGCATAGCGCATAAACTTAGTAGACAACTTGAGAGCTATCATAATGCATCATCACTTACATTTTGTATACAAGTAAGATAATTTAAACAAGAGTTTATGACATGTGTGTTTATTTTATGACTAATGCAATTTTTCAAACCATAGGATGGACCTCATGCTGGACAATCAGTTCCTCATGTTCATATCCATATTCTTCCAAGGAAAAGTGGTGATTATGAAAACAATGATGATATTTATGATGAGGTAGGATTGACATTAGTTTTATGTGTTTTTAATTATTTGGTTGTTTTGTGAGTTTCATTTGTTATTGTTTGTGTGTGATTGTGAATGATGCAGATAAATGAAAAGGAGAAGGAATTGAAAAAGAAGTTACAGGTGGATATAGAGAGGAAAGATAGGAGTCTTGAAGAAATGGCACAAGAGGCTGATGAATACAGAAAATTTGTATTTTGAATGTGGAAAGAGAAAATATATGAAGAGTTAGTCAATCTGAATAAAGAAATATTGATAATAAAGGGCCAAAGTTGTTAGGAAAATTGTTTATGTCATTTGAATACAGATTATGGAAGTCTGAAACTCAAGAAATTGAAATTGGTGTGTTTTTTAGACTAGCTTTGATATTGCTATATGTGAAATCAAGTAGAATAAACAAAAGTTCATGATGAGTTATTAGTTGTGAAATTAAACTCTATTTTTAAGTTAGTGTTTTGTCAGGATAACATTTTTCAATCGAAAAGTATATTAGTTTGTGAATTTAAATTAAATTAATAATGTAATTTTATATACATAACATATATATTTGTAAGTACTATCAATAATGATCTAGGTCATGCAAAGGCCCCTAATAGTTAAGGTCTAGTTCTCCCTAAATTTTTTTCACTTAACCATAGATACAAAAGTCACTTCATATGGAAAGCAAGATATATTTTTTGGTCTCCACTTTTCACTATATTCATCTTGAATCTTAAATTTAATTCGACGTTGAAGTGTTAACCATGAAGATCCACTACGCGTCATCGTAATGGAAATTAACAACATCAGTTCAAGATATAAAGTTCATCAATTGCATCCATTTTTCGTTCCTAAAAGAAACAATGGTGTCGTCTATAAGAATTAACTTATAATTCCTACAATTTTAGATCAAGTCTCTGATTTACCATTTCTCAACCTCCTCAGGTCTCTAAATCAAAAGTGTGCAAAATTAAACACAAGGATCCATCAGATTCGATCTAGTTAGTTATCGTTTCAACGACGACCCACCAGATCTTCGATATCCTTGGGAACTCCGCAAATAATAAGAAGAGGAAACGATCCTAGGTTCAAATCACGATCCACCTTGAGAAGCACCGAAAAGTGAAGGCAAGATCCTCGAATATAATGTCGAAGATTCACACTCCATCTTTCGATCTAACTTCACCGCTATATTTAGGGATGGCAGGCATACCATAACTCGTGGGACTCACCCGCACCCAAACCCGAGTCAACAGGTGAAAACTCGAGTTCGCTGGGTTCGGGTGTGGGTCTCGGTTCACTCAAACCCGCACCTGAAACCCGAAGTTACACTCGCTTAGGCATTAAATTAAATAAGTACCCCTATATATATATATATATATATATATATATATGTAAGTCAACATGTGAAAACTCGAGTTCGCTGGGTTCGGGTGTCACCCGATATTTCGGGTACGGGTTTCGGTTCACTCAAACCCGCACCCGAAACCCGAAGTTACACTCGCTTAGGCATTAAATTAAATAAGTACCCATATATGTGTGTGTATATATATATATATATATATATATATATATATATATATATATATATATATATATATATAGTGTCACCGATATTTTGGTTTTTCACTCAAACCCGGTTACACTCGCTTAGGCATTAAATTAAATAAGTACCTATATATGTATATATATATATATATATATATATATATATATATATATATATATATATATATATATATATATATATCAACAGTGAAAACTCGAGTTTGTTGGGTTCGGTGTCACCGATGGTTTGATTCACTCAAACCCGCACCAAACCCAGTTACACTCGCTAGGCATTAAATTAAATAAGTACCCTATATATATATGAGTCAACAGTGAAAACTCGAGTTTGTTGGTTCGGTGTCACCCGATATATTTTGGTTCACTCAAACCCGCACCAAACCCGTTACACTCGCTAGGCATTAAATTAAATAAGTTCCATATATATATATATATATATATATATATATATATATATATATATATATATATATATATATATATTTTAAGACCTCAAATTAAATTGTAATGTTACCAACCTTGATGGAAAGTTGTAATATAATTTCTTAATTTATTTGAAAGACCTTGATGAAATTCTTGTATTTCAAATTTCAATGTTTTTGTTGTTGTATTTTTTGTGTTTTTGCTGGGTTCGGGTTTGTGTGGAAAAACCCGAACACAATGGGTGTGGGTGTTATTTTACCATCCGAATAGTTTTTGGGTTTGGGTTTGTGTGGTGATTTCAGATGTGGGTTTGGATAGTGTGAAACCCGCACCCGACCATACCCGTGGTCATCCTTAGCTATATTATATCGTCGGTGTGATACTTATCATGCCGACATTGAAGATATGATGAGCTCATAGTTAATGACCAGCGCAGATCTAGTACCAAAGCACCATCTATATGTATCAAAGGATCTCATGCTGATGGTTGGGCCCCCTAAACCGATCCAGTAGGTCGGGGAGGCATGAGCAACCTCTACATCACTTTTCTCTATCATTTAGGTCATGAGAACAACTGTTCTCGGTGGCGGCCTTTTGGTAAACTAGCTTTTCACGTGACCCTGGGAGGGGTGTAACGAAATAAAGTCGGTTGAAGAGATAGAGGCCTCAACAAACTACAACCTTGAGTCACCCGACCAATATCATCGCTTCCACCAGGGTTGGGGCCTGAGCGAGGTGGTTTGTGGTTAATGTCCTCCGAGCACCAATGCTATACCCGAAGAAGTCGATCCTCAAATAATCCTGGTCAGACCATTAAAACTAAATGGGACTCGCCGACTATGCACAGGGGAACGAACCTCGAATCATGGTAGCAAAGAAAACAAGTCTCCTCCAAAGGCACTTATGGTCGACAATTATCTTTGGGATGTTGCCCTTAGAAAGGCTACTTGATGAAGATAATCGATTGAAATTCTTTGGTAAAGGTCGAAAGACGGGCATCTAAGGAACTTCACCTACTTCAGACCGTTCTCTCGACCCCAATAAGATCCATTCATAACCATGAAGGCAGGACGAAACAACGTTATCGTTTATGATTTACTTATTTAGTCATTATATAAGTCTAAATGTATCAAATTTGCACCATTATTAATGAAAATATTGTCTGCTATTTTTCTCCTATTGCACTATTTTCTATTTATCTCTCTTTAGAACCATGAATGCGATGAGGTAAATAATACATGCACTTTTGCATACCCGATACATAATAAATAAATTTATGCGTGTTTGATATGTCTCAAATGCATTTCTCGCACTTTTGCATAACTATACAAAATAAATGTAATTTTGCATATCTGATACAACTCTAACACATTTCTTTCATATTATGTACCTTATACAGAATAAACACATTTATGCATATTTTATACGTCTTAAAACACATTTAACGTATTTCTCCGCATCTGGTACATAGTAAAGGATATTTTGTGTCCTTTTGGATCCAAAGCCAAAAGCATATGCGGTGGAGCCTGGAGACGTCCGCCTCGATCCAATTTAAGTCTCTAGGCAGGGACGAGGATCTTACCCTTGATATGGGAATGATATTCTACTATGTGGAGCACATTACAAAAACCCGACCGCATCTTGCTGGTCTCGCCGACTCTAAGCCTCGTCGTGGGAGACATGAGTAACACATTTAGTACAACGCATAAGTCAATACATTATTGTAGCAAATGCTAAAAGAAGTTGACCAACAAACTCTAGATACAATAGAACAATATGGCAACCAAAAATGGTAGA
This sequence comes from Vicia sativa, assembly GCA_021764765.1. NCBI lineage: Eukaryota > Viridiplantae > Streptophyta > Magnoliopsida > Fabales > Fabaceae > Vicia > Vicia sativa. The sequence continues at coordinate 161,744,206 of CM038794.1, forward strand.
TAATGTGGGTCAAAGCGATAAGTCATAAATCATGAAGAGTGTCACGAGAAAGTAAGAATAACACATCCAGTACTTTGTAGACACCTTTTTTCCTTAGAAAACAAAATAATAAGGTTCTTAGACCCTGTTATACCCCAAAATTTTCCCTCCTATTTTTTCAAGTCAATCCACATCTCCATACTCAAGAATTTCTCAAGAGTTTACCAGATGAACCCTCTCCTAAGAAATCAGCCCACAACTAGGGTTTTGATTCTCTCAAATCAAGGATAAATTCCATTGCCTAAAGTGATCATCATACTTCCTCATATGTCTCAAGGATCACCATGTCAAGTTTCAAGCCTTACAACTCAAGTTTGCTCAATCAATTGTTAAGATGACTGAAAATCAGTTGTATTGGAGAAAAAGTCAACTATCAACATACAATCAAACTTCATCATTTTTTGTCAAAATCAAGATTTTGAAGTCACATTCATCATTTGATCAAGGGTTGATCATGATTCATCAAGAAAATCAAAGAATTAATCAAAAGTCAAAGTTTCTAAATTAGGGTTTCTTGACAAAAAGTCAACAGAACTTTGACCAAGCATAACTTTCATATACTTTATCATAAATTTTCCCACAAAATATCATTTTGAAGAGAATTCAATCCTCTACAACTTTGTGTCTCACAAGCTTTGGCCAAAAATGCTTCATTTGAGAGTTATGGATCAAGACATTATAGGTCCTTCTAAAAGTCAACAAAAAGTCATCTTTTTCAAAAGAAGTGTACATTAGCATGAAAACTTAAATGAATATGAAACCAAAATGAGTGTTTAGATGACATATAGATCTTTCTCAAAAGTCCAATAACACTTCAAAATTTTGAAAATTGAATAAGATACAACTTGTGCAAGTTTGGGAAATTTGAAGAAGTGCGTGAAGAGAAATACTAAGCAAATTCAATTTTTTTCCAAATGGGCCATAGTTTTTATTGTTTGGGCTTATTTATAAGATAGTCCATGAATTCTAAGCCCACTTGAATTCCTATATTTAATTTAATTTATTTATTTTGGAATTTATTCATTTAAATTCAATTTTAAATAAAATAAAATACAAAACAAGAGGCAAGGCGTGTTGGGATTGGTTTCTAAGTTCCTTGAGGTCCAAGAGAGATCATGAAAGAAGGAAAAAATGCATGGCATGTGATTGAAGCAAAAAAGGAAGCATTTCATGCAAAATTGAAAGATTAGCAATCAAATATTTTCACATTGAATGCCATATATTTTCTCCATAAATCTTGACCTAATTCAGTCCTCTACATAAGCACAAGATATTCAGATAATAAAGACATGAATCCTTGCCTCCAGAAAACCCTAGCCAAAGCTCTCAAATTTTCCAACTTTGAGGCAAAATCGAACTTCAATTTCCAGCCACATCCAATCGATTCCAAGCATTGCATCCTGCTCCTGAGACCTGTAGGAGTTTGTTTCAATCATTCTTGAAGCCTGCAACACGTTGAAACTCTCCAGCTAAGCCGCACCGGTTTGGTAAACTTCTCAAATTCGATTATTTTAATTCATGTGTTTCTAATGTGTTTCGATTGTTTGTATGATCTCAGGAAGTCCATTAGAACATGTTTGATTCATTAGATGAAAGGTTTAACGTGTAAACCAAAAAACACCATGGTTAGGACACAAAGCTTTTAAGCTTTTGTATCCCTATTTGTAGGACGATTCAGACCAAAATAACCCCATATTCGGATTCAGGGGACAATTTTATGTTGATCTGGGTTATTCCCTTTTCTTTTTGCTTCGATTTTGCAGGTCTTGATGTTTGAATGACCAGAGATGGTGACCGGAACCACCATCCCAGAGTGGTTGACCGACAAGGACTCAGGCAGGGCATGTGTGGCATGGCATGGTTGGTGAATTCAAATCCCAGGGGTCCCACGTGCACACGTTTTAATTGTTTGATTTTTCTGAAAACATTGTCCCTTATATATTTATCCTTGTATGTAAATGAATGGATGTATGGTCGCCCCAGCGGTAGAACGCGTGCACTTAGTCCTCTCACTCTCCCAAGGCGTAGGTTCGATCCCTGCCTTTTGTCAATTTTCAAAATTTTATGAGTTTTTAAAGGTTAACACTCACATACTCATGGAGGCGTGATATGAACATCACATGCATATGGCGTAGTGGTCCAGTTTTGGACATGTAACCCACAGGTCTTGGGTTCGAACCTCAGCAAGGTCACCCTAATTTTTATCACTTATTCTCTTGTTCTTTTACTTATTTCTTATTTTTCAAACTATTTTTAACACTTTCACAAATTAATTTTTCACATACAATAAAAAAACCTAAAAAATATTTTCCTTTTAGATTTAGGTTAATAAAATGTTTAATTAATCTTAGACACAAAAATATTATTTTTCCTTTCATTTAAAATTATTTTCTTAATTAAATACTAATTAATTAGAATTACGGTTTTCTTAATTAAAATCAACCACAAAAAACTCCAAAAATAATTTCCTTCCTAGTAATTAGGCTTACTATTCTTAAAACTTGTTATTACTAACATTTTCTCTTATTTATTCTATTATTTTGTATTTAATATTAGAAATCAATGTATATGTCGCAAGGATATTTTTTGTAACAGTGTAGATTTACTTTCCGCATCTCTATTATGTAATCGCCCCAAAGCCTTGTAATAGCGTATGTTTATTTTCTGCCTCTACTTTCTGTACTATTATAAACTGTATATAACCTCTTAGTTTTACGCAAATTAGGGTTTGCATGAAAAGATCTAAAATCAACCATTAGATCACTTTAATAATCAAGACAAAATATCTTAATCAAAACACACTACTTTCACACTTGCACCCCCTTAGGGTATCCTCTCTTGTTGCCTTATGAATTAAATGGTCATGTCCCTCAAACGTAGGGATACCATTAACAAAGTCCCTCGATTCAAAAATCATCACAAAGATCATAGTCCCTCGATGACCCTCGATGTTGCCTACGAATATATGATCTCGTCCCTCGGTTGTTGCCTACGAAAAGTGATGATCGTCCTTACGAATTGTTAAGGTATCCTTACATGTTGCCTTCGATGACCATACGATGACCCTACGATTGTCCCTTCACATCCAACGGATAAAGTTACTTACCAACTAATGGTATGGATAGCCTTATCCTAAAGGAGAAGAAAAATAATAAGAAACGACCATTCTGAGTAGGTAATAAAGACTTTTAATTGCTTGCTTCACTCTAATTAAAAATACTTTTCACACCTCACACTTATTTTCAAAATACTTTTCAAATAAACACTTTGTATACATTCCAACGAGAATCATTACAAAGTTACATTTTTTCCAAACAAACATTTCCAAACACTTCGTATACATTATTGAGGACTGATACAAGAATCATTACGAAGTCAAAGCGAAATACTTGTTCAAAATACTTTTCAAATCACACAAACACAGAAAGCAAATATTCAAAAGTGAGCTAAGCAATTAAGAGCCCATAGATAACTACAGATGGAAAGGGTGCTAATACATTTCCTTTTCATAATTACCTCCCGTATTCATAATCGATAAAAGGTCTTTCCTGTTCTTTTCACCTTTCCTTTATTGGATAAAAGAATAGTCGGCGGCGACTCTTGCTATCCGCAACATTTGCGATAAAACGCAAAACAAACAAGTCAGTTCTCCCACCGTGTTACAAACCCCAAATAAATAATTTTTCACATATGCCAAGACTTAAACTCACAACTCATTGGTGAACATTGTATATGCCTGGTGGTCAATAAATCTTATACTACAGGGATACCACACTAACCCTAGCATTACAATAACAAACAAAAAACGATGTTGCAACAAAACAACAATAATTAAATGAACATAAATACAAATTTTTAAGCCATATGATACAAAAAATATTGAGGTCAAATTACTTTCTAATTATTATTACTATTATTCATTACACCCAAGGCAAAAAGTCAGGGAAACATTACATGAAATACCCAAAATAATGAAAAGAAGGGTAAAGGTCAAGTCGAAGCGCCTGAGGCCGGGGATACCAGCGTAACCAGTTTGATTCCCTTTGGGAGTGGCTTGGAAGGGGTTAAATCCTTCAATTGAAATCAGGGTGGAAGGGTAGAACCTCTTCGACTGTTCCACGACCTTATTACAGACCTCTAAACACACCTTGCATAGTGAGTTGGGCAGAAGTATGTAGAATCCTCTTCAAACCATAAAAATCATCTTCAAGAGTCTTTAAGGCCTTGACATGGGCCTCAGACTTCAATAGTATTTTTTATGATCTACCTCTGCCTGACGAGGCATTTATACAACAAAACCGAAGGCACTATGATAATTCTTCTCTTCCACTTTAAGAGAAGCCTCAAGCTCAGTCACCCACGCAACCATGGTAGAAGGGAAATTATAAGTCTTTACCTCCTCCCGCAGAGTCAACATGTTCGACCTTCCACTTCACCTCATTCATATCCTTCTGAAGGGAATAAAACTTCTGCTTCATAGCCTCACTCTTCCATTTCCAAGTGTCCCTTTCCTTGTAGGGATTACCATCAACCAAGACATCTCTTAAACCTCAGGCGATCATAGGAGTATAAAACAATCATGGTACAAGATATATGGAATCTTAGAGACAATATCCATTTTTTCACCACTAGGAGATTTTGAATGTAAGACATGTCCTAGATTGACACAACAACAACTTCATTGAAGTACGAGCACGCTTGGAGGAAAAAGTGGCAAACATCCGCATGAAGGTGCTCATTTCCCCTTAAGCATCGTCTTTAGAAAGTGAAGTCTGTTTTAGAGAACCCTCTCCCTAGATAGAGTGTTGATGTTCATCTTAAGTCCTTTTCGTTGAAATTAGAGACACAAATGTTTCATCAATAGTCAAAGTAGTCGTAAAGGTAACCAACTGGTCCACCCTAAGGGCATTAGTAATAGTCACAATATATATGAGAGCAATAAACAAGGCATGGATATTAGTCTTATGAGAAGGCATCACCACATGGCAAAGGAACCAATATGGAGACCTTGAGCATCAACAAGATCAAAGAGTAGTTGTAACTCATCCACAGTATCTGTAAAATGCATAACGATGTCAAAAGAGTCAACCATCACAAGCTTTTATTAACTCTAGCCTGGTTGATGCAAATGCATCATCTTTTGATCTCATGTATCTCTGCCTTCTTCATCCTCTTCTCGTAGTTGATGAATGCCCCATCCTCAAGCATCTTTGCCTAAATCTTCATGTATACGACAAATTTCATATATTAAGGAGCTTGAGGCAACAGAGGTATCCGAGTCACCGAAGGTACCTCAAACACTAGAGGCACCTGAGCCAACCTAGGCCTAAGAGACATCAACGACACTTGAGGCACCCTAGGCCCAGGAGAAAATGAAGGTACCTCAATGGTTTAGAGGAGGTTCGTTAGACTTATCACTATTGCCTCTTTATCCATATCATACTGTCAAACATGTTTTGGACGGAGAGATAACATTTAGTTGGATTCATTCTTTTTAAATTATGTTTTTTGTAATGTTAAATTATGTTTGTTGGATTCATTGTTTTTAAATTATGTTTGCAGAATCGTGATCTACTAAATTTCATCAATCATGGGCGAAAGATTATTGGCTCACATCAGCTTAATAAGTAGTGGTTTCAGGAAGTTTTACATCTATTTCAGATACAAGTCTCATGTAATACCAATTATATTACAGTTAACCATGGTATGCTTAATGTGTTTGTAGAGAGATGTCACATAGAGACATCATAATTTCATCACCCACATGGTGGGATGTTTATCACACTAGACGATGTCTCTTGTTTGTTGCATCTTCCGATTAGGGGGAAACTTTGATCATGGGAAGATTAATAGAAACGAGGCACTGAAGTTAATGGTATACTATTTAAGAGTTGACTCAAAGGCTACCATTGCGGAGTTTGAAGCCACCTAATGGTCTCATGCTAGATTTCACTTTTCTAGAAGGTGTATATATAAGATACTTAGAGCGAATGGATGGACGATTACATTTGATGGTTCTTCAAGATGTCACATATTTATATGGTACATGATGTTCTATGAGATCCATCGAGACCAACTCATTAGAAGATACTACAAGAGGAGCAAGCAATGGTAGATAATGGTATTGATGTGTTGCATATATGTCGTTGTATCATGGAGATTATTACACATGTAAGTATTGACTGAGGACTCCTTCTAGATGGTTCTAAGGGATGATCATTGTAGATTCCTTGAAGACGGAGGCTCGGGAGACACTGCAGTACATGAGGCAACATAGGAACATGAGGTTATGAGGCTGAGGCTGAGTCCAGTCGGTCATACATAGTAGATTATAGTATTTTTACTTTGGATTTATTCTTGATTGTATTTTATTTAGACTTATTTCGACTTCGTTATGTACTCTTGATTTATATATATATATATATATATATATATATATATATATATATATATATATATGTCATTTTCTACATATTCGTTGTATGTCTAATTCATCATAATATACCTTTTGACTAATTCATATGAGCATCACTAAAACAAACTTAAAATTTACTATCTGGACTAGGTACTGAGATGCATCTCTGAATTTTGTCTAGTGAGAATACATAGATGCGTCTTTGAAATAATCTATAGCAAAATAAGTGTTTTATAGAGTGATTAATATTTCATGGTGTATATATTGAATTAATCCGAAGATATATCTCCGAATTAAATTTTGGAAAAATATTTGGTATGTTTCAATTTTAACGTTTTGGCAAATAAACGCGTCAAAAGATACATCTCCGAAATCCGAAAAACAATTTTAAATTTTCTTTTAAAACAATAAGTTGTACTAAGAAATTCCCAAATTTAGGCTTGTAATCACCCTTTTGAGGCCCAGGCCCAAGAAATGAATTGGCGGGAGAATGATGGTGTGTACTCTAACAAACCGTAATCAGTGACAGTACTTGACAGTCGAACGCCCTCGATTTCAAACTCGCTGTCTTCCTCCTTCATTCACCACCATGGATACCACGCTCTCCGTTCTCAAGGTAACCCTATTATTCAACCCCTCTTCATTTCTCAACTTTTCTCCTTTTCTTATGAAAAAATGATCGCACAAACCTTCCATCTTCAGTTCCATTACGTATTTCTATTTTTCTCATTTTCTAAAATGCTTTCATACCCTCGTTTCATTTCCCACTTTATTAGGTGGGTATTCAAAAAAGTTTAGTTTTTTTAGGTTTTTAGGGATATTCATTTTTGAATGTGCAATGGAAAAGTTGTTTTTTTTGGCCCATTATTGACATTTTTTTTATTATCAATTTTGAATATTTGAGTGTTATGAGATTGTTCAATGCTGATATATTTGTAACTTGTATTCAGGACTACTTCGGGTTTATGAGTTTTCGACCCTATCAGCAAGAGGTTATTGAGAAAATTATTGAGAAAAGGGATTGTTTGGTAGTTATGGCTACTGGCAGTGGCAAGTCATTGTGGTAAGCCAAATGTGTTTTCTTTTTGTTTTTGAAGCTTATTGCTTAAATTGGAGAGATGAAACTTTTTCATTTTGCGCAGTTATCAAGTGCCTCCGTTGGTTGTGAAAAAGACTGGTATAGTTGTAAGCCCTTTAATATCATTGATGCAAGACCAGGTGAGTTAATTTGTTCTTATGGATGGATCTTTTTGTTTTGCGTTTCTATGGTTTGAATGGCGATATGTAGCTTTGAATTATGTTAGTGTGACTGTCTAATATGGTAAAAGTGGGAAAAACAGGTTATGGCTTTGAAACAGCGAGGTATCAAAGCTGAATATCTCTCAAGTACTCAGAAGGATTATACTATTCAGGGTAAAGCTGAGCATGGGCAGTTTGATATTCTGTTTATGACTCCTGAGAAGGCATGCACAATTCCTACCAGGTATAGTATGGAAAAAAGTTATGAAATAACCTTCATCTGTGTAGTTAATGACCTTATTTTGAGTGGATAATTATTAATAATGTAGCTTATCCGTAGAGCAAAGTGTCAGGAATAACTCTAGAAAACGGTAAAGTTGCTGCAAAATTCTAACCAGACTAAAGTTAATGTCCTTCTTTTATCGAGAAATGCTCTTTTGGCTTGAGCAATGAGGGACCATTGTGCTTTGACTTTATCAGTTGCTGGAGCTGAAGATTTTTTACCAGGAGACTATTATGCTTCAGTTTCATTTCTTTTCCTGTTTTTGTTCATCCCTTTTGGCGCATGCACAAGGATGTGTGTATTTTACAATAACTCAACAATGACATTTCAGTTGATCCATGAGTCTAATGCTTCTGGTGTGGTGGTCTTTACTTGTGGTTGAGATGATAATGCTCAAGTATATCAATGGTTAACTATAATTGCTAGTTGGGTGTATCTTTTCAGGATTCACTCATTGATCTTGCTACACACCAGGCCATGTTTAATTTTGATCCGTTGTTAAGCTTATGTCATTTATTTATGCAGTTTCTGGTCTAACTTGCTAAAGGAAGGAATTAGTCTTTTTGCTGTTGACGAAGCACATTGTATATCAGAATGGGGGCATGACTTTAGGGTAGAGTACAAGCAGTTGGACAAGTTGCGTGGTGTTCTGTTAGATGTTCCTTATGTTGCTCTAACTGCAACGGCTACTGAAAAGTAAGTATATTTTGTTTTGGCTGTTAGCAAATCATATCATTACTGTTTTACTATGACAATTTAATCCATATTTTTGGACCTCCTTTTCTCTTATATATATTACTTTTCAACAGATTTTTATGGATTCTAACACTGATATCATAATGTGATGGATTCTGTATGGATATTAAGATGGATTTGCCATGCTTCGACTGAGATGATCCTATGTGTAGATTATTAGGGCAGAAAATTATTTTGATAATCAAAATAGTATTGAAGAAGTTAAAATTGAATTAGCTAAGTTAAGCATGTAGGGTTCTTCTAACCATTGGCTTAATTTCTTGAGGGAAACACTCCTTCTCTTTGATGCATTGTCATTTTTGGTTAACTCTTTTTAGCTGATAGGATTAGGAAGCTCAAGTTCTAGCTGTAAGTAATTTTTCACTTAAATCTTGATCGATAAAACAATTAGCTCACGTGAAAAGAATTAGCATTGCTATAAAAAACAATTAGATATATTGATATTTCTACATTCAAAATTGAGTCCGTGAGCTTACGTGATGTTTTTTCTTTACCTGTATTTAGTAAAATTTAGTAAACTAGTGTAATGGGATAAATAAACTTTTCACTTGTGTTCATTTGTGTGACATATTGCCAGGGTTCGGTTTGACATCACCAATTCGTTGAGGATGAATAATCCTTACATTATTGTTGGTTCATTTGATCGCCCGAATCTTTTCTATGGTGTCAAGCAATTTAACCGAGGACAATATTTTATTGATGAGCTTGTGGAAGAAATTTCAAAAGAAGTTGCTAATGGTTGTTCAACTATAATTTACTGCACAACAATCAAAGATGTAAAACAGGTAATATGCTAGAAATGTTAGAGGTGAAACCAAAAATAGTGTTACCACTTACCATGCTATCATATGTTCACATCACTTAAACCCCAAAATAAGATAATTATTTTTCTTGTTCTTGTATTGAAAGTAATACTATTCAATTTCAATTTCGATACAAAAAAATTATATTATTGCTGATTGTGTATGATATCTTGAGATTCCATGCACATTAATGAACTATGATGTAGCTCAAGATTTTTTTTAGGCACAATAGTTTAAAGTAGTGTTGCATGGTATTGTATGGGATATATTGTTCATCATTTCAGTCTATTTGTAAAATTCTTTCTAACATTTGTAAAAACTTTACTGTTGAGTAGAATTGCCAAGCGAGTGTCATTTGTTCCGGGCCTTGCACAATATGTCAGTATAATCCTTGTTTTGTTCAATTGCTCTTTTATCTATATATTATGGGTTTCTGGCCATCACTATGTGGATTTTCCATTGTCTAAATTCTGGTGCGTATGAACTGCAGCTTTTACTTTTGTATTAATTTGATATTGATATTTTTTTATATAGATATATAAGTCACTTATGGACGTCGGTGTTAATGCTGGAATGTACCATGGCCAAATGGATGGAAAATCACGAGAGGAGTCTCACAGGCAAGTATTTTGTCTTATACTATTATAAATTGGTTTCCTGCTTTGATCATTGTGGCGTGGAGGCTTGATGCATTTTAATCATAACTGTTAACTTTTTCAGATTATTTGTTAGAGATGAAAAGCAAGTCATGGTGGCTACGATTGCCTTCGGCATGGGCATAGATAAACCTAATATAAGAAAAGTGATTCATTATGGCTGCCCTAAAAATCTAGAGTCATACTACCAGGAAAGTGGGAGATGTGGTAGAGATGGAATAGCTTCTGCTTGTTGGCTTTACTACTCAAGAAGTGACTTTTCAAAGGGTGATTATTATGCTGCAGATTTAATATCGGTGGGTGTGTGTTTGTGTGTGTGAGCTTTGAACTTGCTGACTATGTGCATATTTCCTGTGTATGAGTTGTCCTTATTCTCTTAGTAATGTTTTTGGGTCTCTAATGTACCAGGAAAACCAAAAAAAAGCTGTTATGGAGTCATTGCTTGAAGCTCAACACTATTGTTTGACGGCAACTTGCAGAAGAAAGTTCTTGCTAGAACACTTCGGAGAAAAATTTGCAGCTGATAGATGTGGTTTGCCTTTCACTTAGCTCCTTCAATACAATTGTAAAATAAGAACTCAAGTTGAAGTACCCAATTCTACAATTGACCTTATAGAAATAGGAATAGTGTGTTTAATTCTAACAATCTCTTAAGTTGAAGTACACATATTTCATGCACCAAAGTTGTTACTATTAAAGTCAACTTAAAACCCCCTGATAAAGATATTAGCTAGTTATTGGAGTTTTCAAAATCTAGTAATCTCACCTGGGAAAAACTCTTTGTTTTTTCAGTTTACTCTGTTTCATTTTCTTTTATAACTTGCCTGTAGGAAACTGTGATAACTGCACGGTCTTGAAGCAACATCGCGACATGTCAAAAGAAGCCTTTCTTCTACTGGCTTGCATTCATTCATGCAAGGGAAGATGGGGCCTTAATATGCCGATTGACATCCTGCGCGGTTCTCGAGTAAGTTGTTCAAAATTAAAAATAGGAACTGTTTCATTTAAATTAAAAGTAATTAATCCAATTGAGTTAGTTTTTGGTGGCATTAGTTTCTTGCTCTTTTCATTATGCACTCTCCATTCTATCTTTTAGCATATTATCATTGTGTTTCATTCACAGAATTCTGTCATCACTAGGTATATTCTTTTTCTTATGTCATCTTTTCTTTGGGTTGGATGTTACCTGTTGATTATTTTCCTTTAGCCTTCGATAGCTGTGACTTATTAAATCCTAATGAGGCATGCTTATACCAATTTGTTTTCTTCTGGATATTCGTCAATGGGTGTGATATTTAGTGACAAGATCTGATTTGTGGGAGAAAATGTGGAAAGTTTGCTGATCGTCATTATGGGGAAGGGAGATACCTAGGTCTTCACAGTATATAATTTAAAAGAATATTCAATGATGGTTGTATTTCCTCGTTACCTTCCAATGGCTGATAGTTGTATTTACTCATTGCTTGTAGGCAAAGAAAATAATGGAAGCTCAATATGACAAGCTTCCACTTCATGGACTTGGGAAAGCATACCAAGCAAATTGGTGGAAAGCACTTGGACATCAATTGATTTCCCTAGGTATCTTGAGAGTGGAAATAATTTACTCAGTTGCAGTCACAGCTTATGGTCAAACAGTTTCATGACGTCAATTGACAATCATGCTATGCTTCAGGGGTAGTTGAATTGTGTGGAGCAATTGCATTTACTACTGCTTCATCTAAACAACCTCTATTTTTGCCTTGTAATTTGAACTATTGAGTGGAAGGAGTTTGTGAGATCCAAATGTGATTGACTTGACTAATGTTCTACAGGTTATTTGAAGGAGTTTGTCACTGACGTGTACAGAAATGTAAGGTACGCCAGTTATTGGGTAGATGACAACAATTATTTGAAGCCTTTGCACTTCATTGTTATTATTAGTTTTCCAGTGTCAAAACCCATCTAATATATTCCTTTAGTTTTTTTAGTATATGTAATAACCGAAACTACAATCAAACATAAACCTTGTTCTTGTATGAACCAGTGTCAGTTCAAAAGGAGAGCAATTTTTGGCCTCATGTAGACCAGACTATCAACCTCCCTTGGTTTTGCCATTGGTTGGTGAGCTCGCAGAAGAGGAAACTAGAAGCGCAGAAGAATTCAAAATTTTGGCCGCTTCAGAGTCTGAAGGTTTTTCAGAGGTTGTAATGAAGTGGTGTTATGTTTTTTCAACTCCTTTTCTCCTCGTTGAAGCTTGAGAAAGCATAGTAGTATGGACTACATGAGTTTTGATTTACCATGGATCAATTTCTAATAAGCAATAGCCATAATGTGAAATAATCACTTTATCCCTATCTCAGCTCTAATTCTGTGTCGTGCTTCTCTACTCAGGCTGAGGGTCAGCTCTACCAAATGCTTTTAGAAGAAAGATTAAATCTTGCAAGAAGCGTGGGAACTGCTCCGTAAGTTTTTTTTTTTTGTGTTTTTTAATTTTTAATCTTTTAGCACTTTCAGGACTGGCAGTCCTACTACAGTTTCTTTGCTTCGTAGTTTCCTCATGAAGCTGTTATACTTTTGTAGATATGCTCTATGTGGTGATCAAACAATCAGAAAAATTGCTTTGACAAGACCATCTACAAAAGCAAGGCTAGCAAATATTGATGGTGTGAATCAGGTACGTTGAAGCTATAGGGTTTTCAATAAAAAGGGAAAATACAGAATGAAGACTTGAATTGTGATTATGGTTGGTAAAAACTCGTATTGTGGAACTGATCCGCAAGTCATCCCCTTGAATGCTCCTGTGTATCAAACTTCTATTGTGCTAAATACTCGAGTTCTTATCAGTAATTATAGTTCGAGATACCTAGGAAAATTACTGTACTCCAAAGATCCATTTCAATACTACGATGTAGTAATCTAGATTTCACAGCAGGGAAGTTGTTATGGTACTGTGCAGTATGAACATGAGTTAGATTTCTGAATAAGCAATCTCTTGATCATATTTTTCATTCTAATTATCGTTAATTACATCTAGGAGCAGGCGGCACTGTCAAATATTTTTGGTCTGTAAACATGTCTTGATATAACTGCAGCAAAGAAAGTATCTTAGCAATTCTAACATTTGAAATACTAAACTTTGAACCATTTTGTACAGCACCTAGTAACAAGATATGGAGACCATTTTCTTCAAGCTATTCGGAAACTATCGCAAGAATTAAACTTACCATTGGATGGTCAATCGATAGTCCAAACTACTGAAGTACGGAAAGTAACTCCGGTAGTAACAATCAAATCAACGAAGTTGTCAGGAGCAAAGCTTGAAGCATGGAAAATGTGGCATGAAGGTCTTTCTATTCAGGGGATTGCTGTATGTCTTACTAATCTGTTGTTACTATTAAAGATCTAATATGCCTCACATGTTTTGATGTGTAACTTCTTCCTTTTTAACCTCTGTATCTGTAATCTCAGAACTTCCCAGCTAGGTCAGCTCCTATTCAAGAACAAACTGTTGTTCAGTATCTGCTGGACGCTGCCCTAGATGGATTACCGATTGATTGGACAAGACTCTGCGAGTCGATAGGGCTGAAACAAGATTACATATCAGCAATTCGGGAGCTATTGTAAAAGCTGGATCTGCTGATAAGTTGAAGCCTATAAAAAATGAATTGCCAGAAGAAGTGAGTTAAAGTCTATGGCCAATGCATTTCAATCTAAACGACAATTTTCTGATTTTGGATTTAATATTTGCTGAGGTTGAGATTGAATAACTTTTCATGGTGCAGATAACGTATCCGCACATCAAGGTTTACTTAACAATGCAAACCTGTGGAGTATCCTTAGAAAGTATCGATTCTGGGAAAGATGGTGAAGCTGTAAACAATGCATCAAATTTGTCAGAACCATCTTCAGTAACGGGCGACACAGGAAGTCATCTTGAAGCTAACATTGCTACCGAAAGTATAATGGAAACTGATAAAGTGGTACCTTCTGGGCCAGTCAATGTTTGCCAGGTACAAGAGTTTCCAACAAGCAAACGACTGAAAGTCAGCGAAACAGAGGACGTGGAAATAATTAAATTGAAAGCTACAGAGAGTTCTGTTGTAGAGTGGTTGACGAACCTTGATGAAGGGGTTAGTGAGAACTTGTTAATATTTCTGATTAAAAGCTTTATGATATCTGTTTATATCCTTTGTTTTGTAGTAATTTGTGTTTGATTGGTTTCAGGCTACTAAGACTGATATGTTGGAGCACTTCAATGGATCCGATGAAGATTCCATTGTTGAACTGCTAAGTTCCCTTGAGTGTGACTTTTTGATATATAAGAAAGGTAACGTGTACAGGGCTATGTAAAGAATTTGAGGCATATGTTTATAGTAACCATGCTAGTAGAAAGTGGTGTTTTTCAAGGGTTCCTTGCATTGTTACTAAAATGTTAGGCTAATTATGTTTAAATGCTTGTAGTAACCAAAATTTACAGTTCAACAGTTTGGTTATCTTGATTTGACCAAAGGTTTCTTCCTGGTTCATCCTTAGAAATGCCTAATACATTCTTTTTTTGTAAAAGCTGTTATCACTTAGTTAACACACTGATAATCTCTGATTATTGGTCTTCTGTTTTATAATATTAGAACAAATTACTTTAAAAATTAGAGTTTTAATTATAGATTTAAGGTATGAGTTGAAACTTCTCTTTCTGAATTAAACCACCAACCAAGTTTGGCCTGTTTCGTTATGTATTCCTAATAGATAAACTTTGTAATTTATTTAATATTTTTAATAATGGTTGAAAGTTGTGGTGGTGTGTGAAGCACCGGTACTCCATTTTATGTTAAGTATCGGTATCGGGTATGTATCGGATATCGGTACGCACCAAAATTGTACTAATTCTTTTTTTTTATTATTTAAAAAATGTACTCCAACAGGAACAAATTTGGTACACCATGTAGTCAATTAAATTTTTTTTTAATATTAAAATTTGAGTTTTTTATTAGGTAAAAATTAGTTTATTTATAAATAAAAGTGAAATAAAAACTAAATTCTAACCCTGTCTATAAATAAAAAGTAAAAGAAAAACTAAATTCTAACCTTTGTCTTCTCTCTACCTCTCTCTACCGTTGTCGTACTATTTTCTTTGCATTCTCTCCAAAGAGTGAATGAACAATAAAAATATAGGATATTTATGGAGATGAATGAGATCTATTTGATCTCGATGAACTTGAACTAAAAACCACTCTTTTTAAAGATATTGAAGAAAAAAATATAAATATTCAATTATGATTTTATAATTTATTAATATTTCTTAAGTGTAATGTATTTATGTTATTGCAAAATATTAATTTCTTTAAAGCAAATTGTTTATAAACTCTAATATTTTGTTATTTAAATAATATAATTCGTTTAATATTTATATAATTATATTTTTTTAAAATTATATTAATGTATATGTACTTTAGTTTTTCTAAAAAGACGTAGTCTGTACATACCCTACTAGTACCAAGTACGTACCCGTACCTATGCCGGGCGATGGTGAACAGGCGGCTGATATATGTTGTGAAAACTAGTTTAAGTGTTTGTGATTGCGCTTTGATAAACGGTTTTTAGTTGTTTAACATATATAATCGATTACAACTGTGTTTTGGTAATTCGTTACCAAAGAGTTTGGTGTAATTGGTTATAGAACAATTTGTTTCAAATTTTCTATTATTACAACTTGGGTGTTCCAATATATTTATTTGTATATATATATTTTGAGGTATCATTAATTAAAACGTTGAATGCATATGTTTTTACTCTCAATTATACTATCTAATTCTCTCTCACTCTCTTTCACTCCACACTCTATTACTCCATTTTCATTTATGTTTAATTTGATACACCAAACACTTAGTGTAATATGAATTATGTCTCTAATAAAAAAATTCTTACAAATTTATTCATCTTTGATGCGAAAAATTATAATAAATGGTACAAGCAAATGAATGTGTTATTTAGCTACAAAAATGTTCTTGAAGTGATCAAGAACAATGTGAATTTTTTTGTCGAATGTGCAACAGATGCACAACGAGCATCATATAAGGAAAAAAGAAGAAAGATTTCAAGATCTTGTTTTAATCCATCAACCCGTTGATACAAATAATTCGAGGAAGTTGGTGATTGAGAATCATCGAAGCAAGTGTGAGAAATCTTAGAGAAGACATACACAAGGGCTGACAAAGAGAAGGTTCTGAGATTAAAACTCACAAATGTCAACTTAAGTTGATTCAAGCGGAGAAAGAGACCACCAAGGATTTCACTACGAGAATTACTCTGGTGGTGAACCAAGTAAAAGCATGTGCAAAAACGATCACAGAGGACTATGCTATTACAAAAATCTTGTGTTCTTTGACGACAAGATTTCATAACATAGTCATATCGATTGAGGAATAGAAGGATCTTGTTACGATGAGAAAACAAGACCTACAATGCTCTCTTGAGGCACATTAGCAAAGGATGGAAGAGAGAAATAGTGATAAAGCAAAGGTGAAGATCGCTCTGCAAGCTCATTTCAATGAGAAAGACAAGAAATCAGAGAGAGATGGCCCATGAAGAGTAGAGAGAATTTTCAAATTTTTGGTAGAAAATAGTCCCAACGTTCCAAGAATTTGACTTATAAAAAGGGTGAGAGCAACTGAAACAATAATGGTGGTCAAGGCAACCTTATAGGTGAAATGAGAAGGATTGAAAATAGCAAGATGTAATGCTTTGATTGTCAAAAATTTGGTCAGTTTGCAAGAGAGTGCAACGCGACAAGAAAGAACCTCAAATGGATGAAGTTAAGGTTGCAAGACAAGAGTTTGATTATGAGAACACACTTTTTATCATGATCAGATAAAGGGAATGCATCAACAACATGTTGTGGGACAACAACCGTTTTGGAAATGCTGCAAAACCATGTTGTAATCTGTTACGTAAATATCGTAACCGATTACATGTAGAAGTAAACACAATGGTGACTTTTAAAGAAGAAGTGCAATGCAATGACCAATGATATTTGGACTTCGGATGTTCAACGCATATGACACGGAGGAGAGATTTATTTGTCACAATTAATCGTGCCATGAAGAACAAAGTGAATTTCATAGATGATACCACTCTAGAGGCGAAAGGGATCAATGATGTATTTATCGAGAGAATACATGGTATACATTCTTTGATAAAGGATGTGTTGTATATTTTGAAATCAAGTGTAATATTCTAAGTACTTACCAATTACTTGAGAAGGATTACAAGATTTGTATGGAGAATAAGGCGCTATGCGTTATGGATGCAAATTGAGTTTTGGTCCTAAAATCTCATATGTCTATCAATAAAACTTTCAAGGTTGAGTTGAAGATTAAGTAGCATAGGTGTCTCTCTACAATGATTAGTCGAGAAGAGTGGACATGACACTATTGGCTTGGGCATCTCAATTTTCGAGATCGCAATGCTTTGCAAAAAAACAAAATGATGATGGGGTTGCCATTGATAAATATACTGACTGAAATTTATGAAGAATGTGTATAAGCGAAGAAACATAAAGAAGAATTCATCACGGATGGGTCGTAAAACCAAGCATCACCTTGAGGTGGTGTATTTGGATGTGTGTGGACCAATGCAAGTTGATACAATTGGTGATAATAGATATTTTGTCACTTTCATCGATGATCATAGTAGAAAGCTATTGACATACTTAATTAAGAAAATCGATGATGTATTCGAAATGTTTAAGAAGTTCATGTTCATGGTTTAATGGCAAAGTCGTCACAAGCTCAAAGTTCTCAACACGATGATGGAGGTGAATATGTATCAAATGATTTTGGAAGGTTTTGTGATCAAGAGGGCATAGTGCATTCAATAGTACCACCCTATACAAACATTAAAATAGTGGTGCTGATAAGAGGAATCAATCGATTATGAACATGGTGAGAAACATGTTGATGCCGAAAGATTTATGGAGATAAGCGGTGTCCACGACTGCATATTTGTTGAATAAATGTCCAACCAATAAGCTTGAGAATATCACACTAGAAGAAGCTTAGTCCAAATTGAAACCAAACATGAGTCACTTGAGAGTGTTTGGCTCGGTGGCGTATCGACATGTGCCAGATCAACTAATAAAGAAGCTTGATAACAAGGGAGAATTAATGATAGTTGTAGGGTATCACTCTATCATATTTATAATTTATATGATGCAGCAAATAGAAGAACCGTGATCATTCGAGACATCTTTTTCAACGAAATCAAGTAGCTGCAGCAGTCTGTAACCAATTACCAAAAGTTGCAATCGATTACAACAATGAAGAAACATTTCGTGCAGTGCGTGATAGTGTAGAAACCACCCCCGTTGAAGCCCGAATTAAATATAATGTGAGAAAATCAACAAGGCAGGGATGTTTACCTCAAAGAATCCAAGATTGTGAGATGTTCTGAGATAATGAAGTCAATGACGATGGTGATTTCTTCCATTTTCACTTATGGCTGAATCTAAATTTGTTAAAACGAAAGAATCCATGAATGGTCCAAAATGGATTGTGCTATGAAGAAGGAGCTGAAATTGATTGAGAAGAACAAAGTCCAAGAAGGGATTGCTCAAACACCAAAGAAGGTATGCGCTTAAGATTTTGAATAAGTTTGAAATTGAGCATTGTAATACTATCATTACTTCGTTTGAACCGATGCTATAATTGTCGAAGAATGAGGACAAGCAAGATGTCAATCCAACTCAATATAGGAGGTTGATTGGATCCTCGCGTTACTTGTGCAATACACAACTGAAGTTGGCGTTTAATGTTTGTATTATGGGTAGATTCATGGAGAGACTCAATGTGTCTCACCCGACATGAATCAAGAGGGTTCTAAGATATGTTAAAGGATCTATTGACTACAAAATTATGTTTCCCGCGATGGACAAGGGTAAGAAATGCAATTTTCTCAGTTTTACGATTCCAATTGGCGCCAAGATAAAGATAATAGAAAGTCTACAGCTGAATACGTTTTTATATTCGATGAAATACCTATCTCATGGTGTTCAAAGAAGGAACCAATAATAACACTCTCTTCTTCTGAGACCGAGTACATTGTCGCTTCGTTGTGTGTGTCCAAATGCGTGTGGTTAATGAATCTGTTGAAAGAGTTAGGCAACAAAGAGGGTAACACTGCAACACTCATGGTTGATAATATTTCCACTATAAAACTTGCTAAGAACACAATTGCACATGGGAGAAGCAAGCATATTGTTCGCGTTAAAAAGTGACGCGCGAGGGAATTGAATCTGAATTCGAATTCTCTGGCTCGAAACGATTTACTCTTTTGATTTATTTATAAAGATGCCGCAAGCATCAAGCTTTATTATTTCCAACACAAGAAAAATGATTATGAAAAAGGGGAAAGCTGCAATACCCTCAATTGATATGATATGCATTACGAGTAGCGCGAACTAGACGCAACACATTGGGGAGATTCCGGGCAAGGGGGTTTGTTATATAAAGGGAATAGATGGAGCACCCTAAATATATATAGTTATCTATAGCTTTATATATGAATATGTTTGATATGTTTGTGTGTTTTAAATTGCTATTTCTATGATTGGGAAAGTTTCTCCTTTGGATTTTAAGAATGGTAGATTATGTGGGATCCTAGGTTTTGTTATTATTGTGCTCGCAAAGATCATTGGGATCTTCTGCATACATATCCCTTAATGGGAATCAGAGCATTTGTAGCTCGGATCTAAAGGGATCTATGGTTTTGTTTTGTTTGAGGAAGAAAGAAATTTGCTCGGCAAGGATGAGACCTTGTGCCTACGTATTCTCAAAAGGATGTTGAGAAAGTTAGAGCAATCGTAGTTCCCACTTATGCTTAGTGGAAGTAACGGGAGTTATTAAGAGACAAAGACGAATGTCATCTTAATGAAAAATGTATCTAATCTATTTCATCACATACATTTTGAAAGGTTGATTGATTGAATCTTTCGTCGTAAGTTATAGGTGTTTTGCTTGAGTGTACAAGCGTTACCACTTACGAGTTTTAGAAAGATGTTTGAAAAAGATGATTGAATCTTTTAATTGTAAGCATTGGGTGTTTTGCTTGAGTGTACAAGCGTTACCACTTACGATTAAGATATGTTTTTGTTTAAAAAGAGTTTGAAAAGTTTTTGATTGTATGTGATGTGATAGATGAGATACTTCTTCCATAGAGATGATAGATTTCTAAATCTCGAGGAGAAATTGATTGGATTATGGGGATGCTTTTAAGAAGCCCGTGGGTCCTTGTATTGTAAGCCCAAGAGGAGGCATTCCGAGGGTCATCGAGGGTCCTTGTATAAAGCTCAAGAGGAAGCTATAGGGTATGGCTGGCTTTGGCTTTAAGAGTGGTTTCACCGGGAAACCATCCTCTTAGGATTTCAAGAGCGATTTCACCAGGAAATCATACTCTCAGGGTTCTATCCTAGCGCGGGTGATTCTTTGTATTGGAAGCCCAATAGGAGGCTGTTAAGAGATTTTCTGGTCTCTTTCTTTGTTTGATGCCCAAGAGAAGGCTAAACTCAATGAGGAGTTCTTTTGAACGAAGCCCAAGAGGAGGCTGACTCAACAGGGGAGTGTTGTCTTATATGAAGCCTAAGTGGAGGCTAAACTCAGATGAATGAGTTTTCTTATATGAATCCTAAGAGGAGGCTAACTCAGATGAATGAGTTATCTTGTACAAAGCCCAAGAGGAGGCTATCTCTGTGGAAACTTAATTGTTAGACTAGTTGTTATGTTATAACTAGACAGTTATATAAACAAGTGTATGAAGTTTATTCACAGGAGTTTATGAAGGAAATATATACAAATGCGTAATGTTTATTTGCAAAAGTTTATGAAGTAAATATAAACAAGTGTGTGTAAAACGAACGTTCAAACGAGCGTAACTTGATTATTTACAAGTTCGATTGTGTACAAGGGAATGAATATGTACACAAATGGGTATTTATGTACAAGGAAATGTGTATGTACATAGGAGGGTTGGGACTTACACCGTAAGGGAGGCCCACTGGTTTAAAAGCAGTTTCACCGAGAATAATGCTCCTTTTAATACCAATGGTATTCAGTGTATATACAATCGAATAGACGAACGAAAGTTTGCTATACTTGAATATTTACGAAGGTATCTGTATTATGTACAAGCAAAAATTGGTATGTACATAAAAGAATTGGATATGTACAAGGAAATAATTATGTACATAAAAAGAATTGGGACTTACACCGTGAGGGACGCCCATGATCGGTTAAGAAATTCGAGGAAAAAACGAGTTCGGTTTTATCTTCAAATCAGGTCGATCATGGAAAAAGAGTGTAAGTTTGTTGAAAAGTTTTGAAAAGATCTTGAAAGTGTTTTTGAAAGATGAAATATACTTACAAGAAGTTTGGAAAAGATTCGAGCTTCGAAAGTTTGAAAAATCATCTTTGAAAAGTGCTTGAAACGTACTTAAAATGTCTCGTTTTCGGCTCGATGAAAATGTAATCAAAAGAGAACATTTTTGAATTTTTTTGACATCATCATAAAATAGACATGTTAAATGACAAGTGTGCAAAAAATCACCTCAAAATGAGGAGTTTTGATTGGGTTTTGAAAGCATTAAAGTTTGATAAAAAATTGTGAAGAGAAGCAAAAAAATTTCGCAAAATGGTCCCAAGGGGACTCGAACCGCAAAGCAAGTGACTTAAGAGTGAGCTGACAACCGCTGGGGCGGCAATACATCCGTTCATTTATCCCATTCCAATTAATTATATTATAAACTGAAAATTCAAAAATCTGGAAAACCAAAAACACGCGCGAACATGTTCTTCATCTTCTTCAATCCTTTGATTTCATAACTTCCTTGTTTCTTAATGATTTTGAAAGTTGTAAACACGAAAGTTGCTCGAAATTTAATCAAAAACATGATGGTGATGATTAATTTCATTTATTTTTAGTTAAACATGATTAATTTTCCCAGAAACGCGAAGAACCCTAATTCCTAAAAAATAAATTGAAATCATGTATGATCATGGAAACAGGCAATTGATTGAGGGTTAAGGATCAGTGAAGGCGCAGAAACAAAACGGCCAAGCCATTTTTGAATTGTTATTTAAAAATCAAAGAGTTCGAAGTTGAGAAACTTACCTCTTGAAACTGGGATCGAATTCTTCGAAGGAGTGTTTGCAGTTGATGTTTGAGGATTGTTATAGCTTCACTGGATCCTATGGAAGGTATCTGGATGCTTAGCTCGATTTGAAATGTCCTGGATTGTTCCACCCAAGTCCAACTACAGTTCCTTGAAGTGAACTTCGAATTCTTGGTTAGAGGTGTTACAGGTCAAGGATGATGGTTTGTATCATTCATATGAAGCATGTGGGTGATGTTCAAATGATAAAATCAAGACTAGCTCGAGCCAATTATCAGTTTGAATGTTAAGGCAATTTTTGCAAGTTTGAAAATTTGAAAAGCAATTCTGAGTTTTAGTTGTTCTTGGGTTAATTTTAAGTTTCAAACAAGTTATAATTAGAGTTTAGAACATGTTAGACACCAAATTTCTCATAGTTTTTCACAAGATTTGCAAAAGTGCAAAATCCTCACTTTTGAACTATGTAACTTGAAATTTAAGAAAGAAGAGTGAAAGTTTGTTCTTGCATAGCTTTGGTGTAGTTTCAATTTGGAAATATGACCTCTATTTATAGGTCAAAAAATCAGAATGGTAAGTGAAGAATATTGGCTTGAACTTGAGCAACTTGCCTTAGAGGGCAAGAAAGTCATTTTTGCCATAAAACTTAACTTGATCTTATCTCCATCATAATTACCTGTCATCTGATTTTTATCAGCTCTAGCCTTTCTCTAATTAGTGACAAGGCTTCTAGAAAGAGATTTTGCAAAAAATGACTTATAACTTTGAAGTGTGAACTTGAAATCCATGGCTTTTGGAGCTTTATGTTTCAAAATCAAAAGTGTAGCTAGACAAAATGGTTTTGCAAGTTCTTGGACATTTTGGAAAGCTTGTAGCAAGGGCAACAACTTTCATGTTTTTAGTTTTTTCTAATTCCAAATGGAACTATGTGAAAAAATGCCATGAAAGTAGAAAAAAACATGAAATTTTTAACACTTAAAATTTTTCTAAGTGTTGAAAATTTTGACTTTTTGTTGACTTTTCCAAATTTCTTGATTTTTTTTGATCATGATGGATCATTTGAAGTATTTTGATGATTGAAAAAGTTAACCAAAAGTCAAAAGTTGACTTTTCAGTGCAGATGAAATTTCATCAGATGATCCAGAAATTGACTGATGAAAAATGTGAACTTCTGTGATGTTTTGAATCAAGAAATTAGGTCAAGATGTTGTATTGAAGATATGAAGATCAATCTCCAAGCAAAAAAAATCATTCATTGATCAGAAAATCAGTGATTCCCTATCCTCAATGAAAACCCTAATTGGTCGATCCTTGATAGATCATGAGAAAAAGTTGGATATCTGAAGATCAACTGTTGATGGTTGATTAAGATAGATCAATTTAGGTGAGTGGAAACTCAAACCCTAATTTATTACCTCTTGAACAGATGAAAAAATTGATGAAACCCTGATTTTGACTTGTAGAAGCCACACCCGATTTTTCTTGTTCTGAACTGTTAGTGATGCAGTAATGCAAATGTAAGGTGGTATATTAGGTCAAAAATTGGGGTATGACAGGTAGCTACCTGTTGTTGTTGACTGACATTCTTCCTTGGTTTCCCTCGGGATACCATTCCTATGTCATGTTCCTTTTTCTTTGGAAAACTGGTTCCAACCCTCTTGGTTCCACTGGAAGTCCCTATTTCTCTGGTTAGGCGTCCTGTTCGGACTCATTCTTCTAGTCGCATTCTCATGCTTACCATCTCGGTGAAATCTCTGGGAACTCTAGCAACCATGCGTTCGTAGTAAAATGGGCTAAGAGTATTTAAGAAAACCTTGGTCATTTCCTTCTCCTCTAACGGTGGGTTGACTTGGGCAGCAATTTCCCTCCAACGTTGGGCGTATTCTTTGAATGTCTCTTTTTCCTTTTGAGACATGGAGCGGAGTTGATCTCGATCTGGAGCCATGTCCAAGTTGAATTTGTACTGTTGGACAAAGGCTTCTCCTAGGTCATTGAGTGTCTGGATATTCGCAATATCTAGCCCCATGTACCACTTTAGTGCGGCACCGGTAAAACTGTCTTGAAAATAGTGAATGAGCAATTGGTGATTGTCATTATACGTAGACATCTTCCTAGCGTACATCGTAAGATGACTCTGCGGGCAGGAATTTCCTTTATAATTTTCAAAGTCAGGGACTTTGAACTTAGCGGGTATCCTTACGCGAGGAACTAGGCATAGATCGTGGGCATTCTTCCCGAACAATTCCTTCCCACGAATTGTTTTAATCTCAAGCTGCATCTTATGGAATTGTTCCTGGAGATTCTCCATCTGGCCACGACGATTCGTGCTTTCGCCTGGGTTATGATAGACTTCTTCGTCCGCAGTAGTCTGAACTACAGAAGCTGAGTTGGTCATGATCGGTTGAGAAACCGTCATAGTGACTTGCGGAAAGGTTACTCCATGCTGCGGAGTAAATGTTGAGTTC
This sequence comes from Vicia sativa, assembly GCA_021764765.1. Taxonomy (NCBI): domain Eukaryota; kingdom Viridiplantae; phylum Streptophyta; class Magnoliopsida; order Fabales; family Fabaceae; genus Vicia; species Vicia sativa. Next base: position 161,768,998 of record CM038794.1, read on the forward strand.
TGTAAAGTAGGAACCTCAAACGTGGTTGTTTGTACCTGAGAAGTAGGTTGACGAAATCCAATGCCGAAATTGAAAGGCATTCCCCATGGATAATCTTCTGGCATACTGAAGAGTGGACTACTGGCTGCAACAGTTGAAACTGGAGTAGTAGTGATCTCTGAAATTGCCGCTTGATTTTGACTGCTCAATGTTTCTTGCTGACTTTGCGTAGTTGCCAATGAACTTACCAAAGAAGTAAGTCTCTCCACCTCTTCTTGAAGTGTTGTCACCGTGCTACGAAGCTCAACATTTTCTTGTTCAAAACCCTCCATTATTTTCCTTCTTTTTGAACGAGCATTGTATGTACGAGTTGGCTGTGCACGTGGTCGAGAAACTCTAAGACGCGACAGCTTGACGATCTTTCTCTTTCTGGTAAAAATTCCAAAAGATAAGACTCTAAACAATAAACTCGATATGCAAAGTATGATGCATGATTATGAATGCAAAGAGAAAAGAATTTCCAAAGAATTTACGCTAAAAGAGAAATTTTTGGTAAATATTTGGATGGAAAACACTTATTTTATTAATTATTGAAAGAAGATTACAACAATTTTATTTGTTTTCAGCATAGCTCTTACAATGATAAAATAAATGATAAAATTACAAATCTAAACTAATTAATCGTCCTCATCAGATGAAGATCCAAAGGCTTGATGTAGCTTCAACTTCAGGATCTCCTTCCCATAGTGAGCTTTCAGTTCAGCTTTCTCGGCTTTTAGCTTGCTGATGACTTTCTTCCACTCGTCGGGAGTAGGATCGCTGGTTGTCATTTCCTCAAGCTTTCTTTTTCTTTCTTTGATGTATCTTTTGATCGCGTTATCTTTCTGACGAATCTTCTCATCTTTCTCCATGAGCCATTCATCTTGGAAGTAGAGCGTCTTTTCATGATCTTTGACCTGCTTCTTAAGCTTCTCATTTTCGAGATCAGTTTTAAAGAACTTGTCTTCCAAAGCCTCTTTCTTTAGCCTCATCTTGGCCAAAGCTTCTTGGTACTCTCCCATAGTTTCGATGGGAAAAATTGTTGATTTGGACGCTGCTGAGAACACAGGTTCCTCATAAGCATAAGGCATTCGAAATTCCTTTGCTCTTTTCTTCACCCAAGAAGTGTAGACTTCCATGGCTACGCAATTTATTGCATTACCCTTTTCCTTCCTTCGGATGTGATGCCAAGCTCTGATCATTCTGGCTTTCAAACCTTGAGAATTTTCCCCTTCATGATAGAAGTAGCTTTCTACTGTAAAACCAAGAGGTTTACTAGAGTTTGCATACCCGAGTTGACGTCTCGTCACGAATGGGTTGTAGTTGATTCCTCCTTTTATACCGATGAGAGGTACATTGGCAAATTCTCCACAACTTTCAATGATTTCCATCTCATTGTCTGCCAAAGTATACCAATGGATATCGTCGTTTGTAAGAGACGTGAGTCTTCGAGACCAATGCCAATCGTCTTTGTTTTCGCGGAAGATAGGAGATTTAGGCAAATGTGAGACAATCCATTTGAAAAATAGAGGTACACAACACACAATAGTTCCATCTCCTTGACGATTCCTATGATGAATGGAGAAATACGTGTCACCAAGTAAAGTGGGAACGAGATTTCCAATCAGAAAGATCCTTATGGCGTTGATATCAACGAAACTTGGGACGTTGGGAAACAACACCAATCCGTAAATGAGTAAAGCTAAAACAGCTTCAAAGTCTACCATACTACCAGCTTCAGAGAATTTAAGAGCCTTCTCCATTAGGAACTTTGAAGTTAGTCCTAAGAGTTTTCCTTTGGTAGTTAGGTTTTTGTCTATCTCAGATTTCTTTAAGTGAGTCATTGTTGCAATGACTGGTGACTTAGGGATGGATTCCAAACCATTGAAAGGCACCTTATCTGATACTGAGATACCTAGGATGTGTGCATACTCTTCCAAAGTAGGCATCAACTAATAGTCAGGGAAAGTGAAACAGCGATAGACTGGATCGTAAAACTGAACGAAAGTTTTGAGAAGTCCTTCATCAACGTTAGTGTTCAGGACAGTTAAAAGAGTTTCATAGCGTTTTCTGAAATCCGAGGGATCTTCTACCAAGGATGCTAACTCTTTTAACTTTCCTACATCAGGAATCCTAAAACTGTATTTCTTGGTGAATCTTCCTCTGACGTCCATCACTCTAACATAAAATATTTACAAAGAAAAGTCTCTTAAATTCTTTGGAAATGGGAAGAGAAATGAAGTTTTTTTTTTTTGAATGAATGCATGAATGCCACAAACATGGTTAGTTGTTATACACACGTTCAAGCGCTTGAAGTCACGAGCATGAGGCCAACGATAAGAACCAAACGTGGGTAAGTTCTAAGGGCTTATTCATCTGTGAAACGGGTTCTACTGATAATACAGGTTAAACGCTTCTCTTTGAAATATTATCGGATTTGTTAAATACTCGAAGTCCAATAATATTTTTCAAGAAAAACTCGCCTGATCGTAGTCTCGCATGACAATTATTCTAAGCTTACGCCTGAATAATTTCTGCACTACATCCTAAATGGCCAGGATGGGTTATGTGTTCTATAGCCACTCAGCTTCGTAAGTTCTCTTGAAAGCAAAATGTCTTCGCAAATACTTGCTAAACACAAATACTCCCAAGACAACCTCCACTGAGAGAGGGATCTCAAATTAACTCAGTAAGTACTGAAACTTCCCACAAGTTAATAGGACTATACCCCCACCTAGATCTTAAAATGATTCTTAAATCCGAGTTAGGATTTCTTTCCATAAGATAAAATCGTGAAACACACAATAAAGAAAAACAAACATATGCACATATGAAAGCTTAACCCCTTTTTTTCTTTTTGAAAACAAAAAAGCTTGGTGCTCTTGAGCAGAGTCACAATTATTTTTGAAAATCAAAATTTAGCGTACTCCCCAGCAGAGTCGCCATTTTTTCTGTTCGCGTTCAAAAGTGACGCGCGAGGGAATCGAATCTGAATTCGGATTCTCTGGCTCGAAATAATTTACTCTTTTGATTTGTTTATAAAGATGCCGCGAGCATCAAGCTTTATTATTTCCAACACAAGAAAAATGATTATGAAAAAGGGGAAAGCTGCAATACCCTCAATTGATATGATATGCATTACGAGTAGCGCGAACTAGACGCAACACATTGGGGAGATTCCGGGCAAGGGGGTTTGTTATATAAAGGGAATAGATGGAGCACCCTAAATATATATAGTTATCTATAGCTTTATATATGAATATGTTTGATATGTTTGTGTGTTTTAAATTGTTATTTCTATGATTGGGAAAGTTTCTCCTTTGGATTTTAAGAATGGTAGATTATGTGGGATCCTAGGTTTTGTTATTATTGTGCTCGCAAAGATCATTGGGATCTTCTGCATACATATCCCTTAATGGGAATCAGAGCATTTGTAGCTCGGATCTAAAGGGATCTATGGTTTTGTTTTGTTTGAGGAAGAAAGAAATTTGCTCGGCAAGGATGAGACCTTGTGCCTACGTATTCTCAAAAGGATGTTGAGAAAGTTAGAGCAATCGTAGTTCCCACTTATGCTTAGTGGAAGTAACGGGAGTTATTAAGAGACAAAGACGAATGTCATCTTAATGAAAAATGTATCTAATCTATTTCATCACATACATTTTGAAAGGTTGATTGATTGAATCTTTCGTCGTAAGTTATAGGTGTTTTGCTTGAGTGTAAGCGTTACCACTTAGTTTTAGAAAGATGTTTGAAAAAGATGATTGAATCTTTTAATTGTAAGCATTAGGTGTTTTGCTTGAGTGTACAAGCATTACCACTTACGATTAAGATATGTTTTTGTTTAAAAAGAGTTTGAAAAGTTTTTGATTGTATGTGATGTGATAGATGAGATACTTCTTCCATAGAGATGATAGATTTCTAAATCTCGAGGAGAAATTGATTGGATTATGGGGATGCTTTTAAGAAGCCCGTGGGTCCTTGTATTGTAAGCCCAAGAGGAGGCATTCCGAGGTCATCGAGGGTCCTTGCATAAAGCTCAAGAGGAAGCTATATGGTATGGCTTTGGCTTTAAGAGTGGTTTCAGAAACCATCCTCTTAGGATTTCAAGAGCGATTTCACCGGAAATCATACTCGAGGTTCTATCCTAGCTGATTCTTTGTATTGGAAGCCCAATAGGAGGTCATAAGAGATTTCCTGGTCTCTTTCTTTGTTTGATGCCCAAGAGAAGGCTAAACTCAATGAGGAGTTCTTTTGAGCGAAGCCCAAGAGGCGACTCAACAGGGAGTGTTGTCTTATATGAAGCCTAAGCGGAGGCTAAACTCGATGAATGAGTTTTCTTATATGAAGCCTAAGAGGAGGCTAACTCGATGAATGAGTTATCTTGTACAAAGCCCAAGAGGAGGCTATCTCTGGGAACTTAATTGTTAGACTAGTTTTATGTTATAACTAGGCAGTTATATAAACAAGTGTATGAAGTTTATTCACGAGGAGTTTATATACAAATGCGTAATGTTTATTTGCAAAAGTTTATGAAGTAAATATAAACAAGTGTGTGAAAAACGAACGTTTGAAACGAGCGTAACTTGATTATTTACAAGTTCGATTGTGTACAAGGGAATGAATATGTACACAAATGGGTATTTATGTACAAGGAAATGTGTATGTACATAGGAGGTTGGGACTTACACGTAAGGGAGGCCCATGGTTTAAAAGCGCTTTCACCGAATAATGCTCCTTTTAATACCAATGGTATTCAGTGTATATACAATCGAATAGACGAACAAAAGTTTGCTATACTTGAATATTTACGAAGGTATCTGTATTATGTACAAGCAAAAATTGGTATGTACATAAAAGAATTGGATATGTACAAGGAAATAATTATGTACATAAAAAGAATTGGGACTTACACCGTGAGGGAGGCCTGTAACACACCCTTCTAATTACCCGTGTTTTATAAATAATAATCAGAGTATTTAATCATAATCCAAGAGGCGTCACAATTTAAATAATTTAAATCAATCAATACAGTTGTCATGCTTTCACTGAAGAAGATTTATTAGGTAAATAATGCAAAAGTTATATTTAACAGCGGAAATGAAACATAACCAAAAATTCTGAATACATCACTCATGGTATTCCAGGATAATAAACTAAAACATGAATTCAAAACATTAAGGAATTCCATTAAAGGATTTCAAAGCAAACGTTTCCCCAGTGTTACATCTACCAGAGCACGACACTGACACGCAGACTAATTAACTGACTCGACTTTAGAGCTATCCTCACCAACTCCAAGCAGCTAATCACTTCGGATATGAAATCGTTAAAGTAAGGGTGAGATTTCAATTCAATATAACATGCATTATACGTTTTTAAAATACAACAGAATAATCGGATACATTAATCCATTAATCAAACACAAAGCCATAATCAATCCACAAAGCAGTTCACACGATGAACATGTATATAACAAACAATGGAAATTGCAACACTGGAAACCATCCTAGCATGTTACAATCCCATATGCAATGCAGACTATATGCATGTGGTACCAAAACGTGAACCGAGTTCACCCACTGCTCCGTTTACATGTGGAAAGACAGTGTAAATTCATGATTCGCCCATAGCTACTGGGTCAAGAATCCAGCCTCACTACCTCAACCTCCGGGTAAGTCTATTGGCTCAGCCAGTTCACTTACGCACAATGGGAATGAACCAAATCAACAAATGCTTATGCATGCATCATAAAAGCATGCAACATTAATTCTCAGATCATGATATCAATATACATAACATAATGCCAATTCACCAATGTATCACATTCAATCATAATGAATATCAAGATACAACATAGTAAGCATTAATATCTCATCCGGTAACTCAGACCATTGGTAATAGTTCCCCATTATCCTTCACTAATCACTCTTTTCAAAAATCGGAAGCTCGACTCTTTTAAAATAATTTTAGCAAAATAATATTTTTCCATTTTTGAAAGGTAGTATTTTAAATTTAAGAAATAACGCCGAAAACGGCACTCGAATCGGAGTTACGGTTTAGAAAATATGAATTTTTGAAGTTTAAGTATTTTTGAAAAATTGCACATGGAACCCGGTTCCTACCTATACAGGAACCGGTTCCTGTGAATTTTAAAATCTCGCTCCCTGGTTTTTGTATGGGAACCCGGTTCCGACATAGACAGGAACCGGTTCCTGAGCCTAATTTTCCCCAGTTTTTGAAAAATAACACTGGGAACTCGGTTCCTCCCCACAGGGAACCGGTTCCCACGACCTATAACAGCATTTTCTGCTACTTTTGACAGCATTATGCATCCTTTCTCATTTCCAAACTTTCTAATACGAATTGTGACATTAGGAACACCAATTTATAATCATTTCACACCATTATAACATCAAACAGCATAGTTTACTCATCCCTATTAGTTATTTGACATACTAATGATCCTAATTCCATACACCAACACAAAATAGAGTTTCATTCTATGAACCTATAATCAATTTCCTAACATACTCAAATTACCCGGTCGATTCCCAAAACCCATAAGGCATATTAATCGAAAGAAATCACCCCTTACCTCGCGATGTTCTTCGATTTCTCTCGGCATCGGCTTTTCCTCTCTTCTCTTCTCTTCTCCAATTCTACGTATAATGACTTTTCTCCAAAAAAGCCTACTTTTCTTTCTTCTCCTTTTTATATTTCTTTTAATATTTCTTTATTTATTCCAATAAAATAAAATAAGTGGTAATTAGTAAGAGTAGAGTAATTTACTCCTCACACCCCTAATTACACTCACACCTCCATCTCTTCTTTTCTTTAATTAATTCCATTAATTCCGATAATATAAATAATCAAGCCTTTAATTAATTAAATAATTAAATTCCTATTTATTTAATATTTGAATTAAATCGGGGTGTCACAACTCTCCCCCACTAAAAGAGTTTTCGTCCTCGAAAACATACCTTAGACGAAAAGTTCGGGGTACGAGTCCTTCATCTGACTCTCCAGCTCCCAAGTTACATTTCCTTCAGCTGGTCCTCCCCAAGCTACTCTCACCAGTGCTATCTCTTTACCACGTAGTTGCTTCACTTTCCGATCCTCAATTCTCGCAGGCACTGCTTCAACAGTCAAATTATCTCGTACCTGTACATCATCTACTTGAATCTCATGAGACGGATCCGCAATGTACCTCCTCAACTGAGATACATGGAAAACATCATGCAAATTCGCAAGTGACGGAGGTAAAGCAATCTGATAAGCAACTTTCCCAACTCTCTTGGTAATCTGAAACGGACTAATAAAGCGCGGAGTCAACTTCTTTGACTTCAAGGCTCGACCAAAACCAGTCATTGGAGTAACTCTCATGAACACATGATCTCCTTCACTAAACTCAAGATCTTTCCTTCTCTTATCATGATAACTTTTCTAACGACTCTGAGAAGCCGTCATCTTCTCCTGAATCATCTTGATCTTTTCTTAAGTTTGTTGAACAATCTCTGGTCTAATCACAACACTTTCTCCAGATTCGTACCAACACAACGGTGTCCGACATCTCCTACCATACAATGCCTCAAATGGAGCCATACCGATGCTGGAATGAAAACTATTGTTGTAGGTAAACTCTATCAACGGTAAATAGCTATCCCAAGCTCCACCTTTTTCTAACACACAAGCTCTCAACAAATCCTCTAACGACTGAATCGTCCTCTCTGTCTGACCATCTGTCTGTGGATGATACGTGGAACTCAATCGTAACTTAGTACCCAGAGCTTCCTGCAATCCTGTCCAGAACTTGGAAGTAAACCTCGGATCTCTGTCCGACACAATGCTAGACGGAATACCATGCAAACTTACAATCCTCTCAACATACAATTCTGCCAACCTCTCCATCGGATAATCCATTCTTATCGGAATAAAGTGAGCAGACTTTGTCAATCGGTCGACGATAACCCAAATAGAATCACAGTTCTTCGCTGTCCGCGGCAAACCAGACACAAAATCCATAGAAATGCCATCCCATTTCCACTCTGGAACGAACAACGGTTCCATCAGTCCTGACGGCTTCTGATGTTCAATCTTTGATTTCTGACAAACCAAACATGCATACACAAACTCGGCAATTTCCTTTTTCATTCCAGGCCACCAAAATAATTTCTTCAAATCATGGTACATCTTAGTAGCACCAGGATGAATACTCAACCCACTTCGATGTCCTTCTTCCAAGATACTCTTTCTAATCTCAGCAACATCCGGAACACACACTCTATCACCAAGTCTCATAACGCCATTCTCATCGATTTGGAACTCACCTCCTTGACCTTGGTTAATCAATGTCAGCTTATCCACCAAACCAACATCAAATTTCTGTCCATTTCGAATCTCTTCCAAAATACCACTAGTCAGCTTCAACATGCCCAACTTCACACTATTCGGAGTGGTTTCGCATACCAAACTCAAGTCTCTGAATTGTTCCACTAAATCCAATTCACGAACCATTAACATTGACATATGCAAAGACTTCCTGCTTAACGCATCTGCCACAACGTTTGCCTTACCAGGATGGTAATTCAAACTGAAATTATAACCATCTCCTCTGCCTCATATTCAACTCTTTCTGATCAAAGAGATACTTCAGGCTCTTGTGATCACTGAACACTTCAAATCGTGAACCATACAGATAATGCCTCCACAATTTCAACACAAACACAACAGCCGCCAACTCTAAATCATGAGTCGGATAATTCCTTTCATGAATCTTCAACTGTCTTGAAGCATAAGCCACGACCTGCCTATCTTGCATCAAAACACCTCTTAAACCCATCAAAGACACATCACAATACACCACGAAGGATTCTGCCGGATTCGGCAAAATTAGAATCGGAGCACTAGTCAACCTCCTCTTCAACTCTTGGAATCCCTTCTCACAATCCATATCCCAAACAAATGCTTGACCTTTTCTCGTCAACTTAGTCAACGGTAAAGCTAACTTCAAAAATCCCTCAATGAATTTCCTGTAGTAACCTGCAAGACCAAGAAAACTACGAATCTCTGAAGCATTCTTCGGCGCTTCCCACTGAGATACCGCTTCCACTTTCGTAGGATCAACAACAATACCATTCTTGGAAATCACGTGACCAAGGAAACTCACTTCGCTTAACCAAAACTCACATTTAGACAACTTCGCATACAGCTTCTTCTCCTTCAACAATTCCAATACAATCCTAAGATGTTTTGCATGCTCCTCATCATTCTTTGAATAGATCAGGATGTCGTCAATAAACACCACCACAAACTTGTCAAGATACGGATGAAATATCATGTTCATATACTCCATAAACACACCAGGTGCATTAGTAACTCCAAATGGCATAACAGAATATTCATAATGCCCATACCTCGTTCTAAATGCAGTCTTCTGAATATCTCCCGCCTTAACACGAATCTGATGATATCCAGACCTCAGATCAATTTTACTAAATACACAAGCTCCAACTAACTGATCCATCAAATCATCAATCCTCGGCAACGGATACCGATTCTTGATTGTCACTTTATTCAATTGCCTGTAGTAGAAAAAAACATGAAATTTTTAACACTTAAAATTTTTCTAAGTGTTGAAAATTTTGACTTTTTGTTGACTTTTCCAAATTTCTTGATTTTTTATGATCATGATGGAACATTTGAAGTATTTTGATGATTGAAAAAGTTTTATCTTGAAAAAGTTGACCAAAAGTCAAAGTTTGACTTTTCAGTGCAGATGAAATTTCATCAGATGATCCAGAAATTGACTGATGAAAAATGTGAACTTCTGTGATGTTTTGAATAAAAAAAAAAGGTCAACATGTTGTATTGAAGATATGAAGATCAATCTCCAAGCAAAAAAGTCATTCATTGATCAGAAAATCAGTGATTCCCTATCCTCGATGAAAACCCTAATTGGTTGATCCTTGATAGATCATGAGAAAAAGTTGGATATCTGAAGATCAATTGTTGATGGTTGATTAAGATAGATCAATTTAGGTGAGTGGAAACTCAAACCCTAATTGATTACCTCTTGAACAGATGAAAAATGGATGAAACCCTGATTTTGACTTATAGAAGCCACACCCGATTTCTCCTGTTCTGAACTGTTAGTGATGCAGTAATGAAAATGTAAGGTGGTATATTAGGTCAAAAATTGGGGTATGACACATATTAAGAAAATGTTTCACTACTTGAGAGAACTTGTTAGTGAAAGAATGTTGCGATTGAAGATGAACATGAATATGAGAGACTTGGAGCACTTGAATTGAGGTGGTGTGTTGAGAAAACATCAATAATTCAAGTGTTGTATTCGGTTACTGCATTTTGAAAACCAGTTGCAGGGTATAACATCTTGAGAATTTCTTTCCCCGCCTAGTTGGGCTCTTCTCCACCCCTGGTGGAAAATCCAAAATACTTCCAAAATTCGTAAGTGCACTTTCGAATTCACCACAAACGTGAATTATTTGGTTTACTTCATAACCGTACTTGCGAATTCACCTGTTGGGACTGTGAATTCGCAAATGCATGAACGAATTAAGCCCTGTATTAATTTTTTTATTTAAGGTTAATTCACATGTGCACTTGCAAAGTCACCTGTTAGGAGGTGAATTCGCAGATGCATATCCAAAGTCACTAATATCCCAAATTTATTATGATTTTATTTTGAAGATCTTTATAGTTTATAAATTATTCATCTTTTTTTACATGAATCTATTCATTTAATATTAAATATTTTATTTTAATAAGAAAATAATTTTTAACACACTTTAGGTATAAAATTTATTTACACATTCAACCAATGGAAATTTAACATGCCATGTTATTAAAAAATATAAAATAAAAATGAATCATAATTAGTGATTGATTGACCGTGTAAAATTATTTTACATTGTCAAAGTGTCAGTGCATGATTAAGTTTCTCTTTTAATAATATAATTATTAGTAACCTTTAACTTTTGATTATAATATAAATATCTTTTTAATATAATAAATTTTTAATTACAACATAATAATTAATTATCCATTTTATAATAAAAATTAAAAAAGTATCATCTAAATTAAATTTAACTTTTAAAATTACAATTAGAAAATATTTCTTATATTTTTTATCAAAAATTATTCATAATTTTAAATAAATAATTAAAACAAAATTACATTTCATTATTATAATTAAAAAAATTGATTATTGTAATTTTTAATTTCATATCATAAATTTACTTTAATAATTTTTAATTATAAATTTAAGTGATTTTTATTAATAGTAATTCAATTTAATTATAATATAATTATATTATAAATAAATATATTTTCAAAATAAAGTCATAATAAATTTAGGACATTTAACGAATTCGTAAGTATTTTAGAATTTTAATTAGTGCAAAAGAAACCCACTAAGTGGGAAAAAATTCTCTAAAGATTTAGTTGTTTAAACAGGTATAACTAGTTGTTACGATTTGGTTACCGCTGAGTTGAGTTTTAATTATTGAAACAACGGTACCTGGTTACTGGTTTGGTGTAACCCTTTACAGGTAATTAGTTTCAACTTTCTGTTATTACAACTTGTTGCTTGTGTCTCAATGCATTGTATTTGTATATATATATATGGCTTTGAGGTATCATTAATGCAAATGTTGATCATATCTTCTCTATCAATTATATTCTATAATTCTCTCTCCCTCTCCCTCTCCCCCTCCACACACAATAATTCCATTTTCACTATCAATTATATTCTATAATTCTCTCTCACTCTCTCCCTCTCCACACACAATAATTCCATTTTCATCAACCTTGGAGTTTCGAGTCTTAACAATATAGTCGGAGGTACCAAAACTGGTAGCTAAAATGGTTACTGCAATAGCCAAAATGATTGGTTAGAATGACATTGAAAGTGTCTAGATGGTAATCCCTAGTGGTCGGGATTGTGATTGACAGACAAATGGCCTGAACGGTCAAAAAGATGGCATCATAGTGATGGACAAGGTTGCCAAATGTGAAAAATTCTGATCAAACGTCAAAGATGGCATCACAGTGATGGACAAGGTCAGCCAAATGTGACAAAAATGGTAATCAAAAGTTGTCAAGTGGTCCATACTCCATAGTTGTTACCGACCACTGGTTGATGCCATTACTTTTAAGATAAAAAAAGTACATTTAATTAAATAAAAAAAGACAAAATACCTTTTTTTTTTCCCTTAACTATACTTCGGGATATATTTTGGTCCATTGTAACCAAGATTTGAATCCGTGCTGTTCCGTTTTGGTTGAAGAACAACACACTTGCCACTAAACCACTTCACAATTTTTGATTATTGCGTGAAGCGATAAATTTTATTTGATACTTACTATTTTTACGTTTTGAATTAGGCCCTTGTTTGCATGAACTGCTTCGGGAGCAATTTGCATGGTTAACTGTGCTCCAACATCTTTTTCAAACACAACAATTGGTCTAAGGAAACAAATCGTTGGAAGAAAATTACTTCTTAAGTAACTTTTGGAAGAAATTGCAACCATTTCTCCTCAAACTTTTCCAGTAAAGTTTTTGCCATCACATGAACATCACTTCTATCGTCATTATATTTCATTACATTCATGAAAACTAACCTCGCATCAACATATTCTTCCCGAACACGCTTATATCAAATACCTTCACTCCTTCGCTGTTACAACAACCTCACACTTCAAACCACCACTCACAATACTCCTTCCGTGAATTCAACCTCCTCCATCACATTTTCGACGAAACAACCGTCCTCTGCGCCCCAATCGTCCCTGTCAACTCCTTCTGTCATCGCTATCCCTCGATCTCCACCTTCTTTATAGATCCACAACACCATAATCTCCGCGAGCCACTACTTCCATCTCTGTCTCACTTCCAATCTTCTATTTCTAACTGTAGTAGATTCTTGAATGTCACCGTCAAATGTGGATCCATATCGTCATCTTTCTCTCCCGCTGGATCACCCTTCATCATCACAACTCGCCTCGCGAGCAACAACACAAATCCCCTGCTACGTCAACTTCTGCTGGCGTCCTGTTGATCCGTCTAGCTCTTCACTTTCCATTTTTCACGATCTCTGTTCAGCATCATCAATAAATCGCCATCACCTCCTGTTGAGCATCAATTGTCATCACATCAGTTAATCTTAATGAACATGAACCATTTTCGTTTTCGTTGCTATTGTTCATGTTCGTTACTATTTATGTGAATAAGTTATTAATAGGGTATTAACATAACATATTATTGTCAAGTCGAAATTGAATTGGTGATTGCTAGGTATGGGATAAATAGGATTTGAGATTCTGTTGAGTTTACGTTAAAATTGAATGTAGAAATAAGGTGATGTTAGTTTTGGTTTATGGAACATATTGTTTGGTTTACCAACGAATATGGACAAGTACAAGGAAGCTTTAAGAATATGTTGTCTTGAGATCTTGAAATGATGGATGATGGTGACGAGACCGAAATATGCAGGGTTATAATGGATATTTGTATTTTTGCATGTTTGTTTTTATTTCATATAATTCTATATATAATAAGAAACTTAATGTCAAAATAAACAACAAGTGTGAAGTGGATTATTGGTAAGCGTGTTTCTTGTTCACTAAGTTAAGGGACCAAAAAAGGGTATTTTGCCATAAAAAAATCAATTCATTTCCATTTTACCAAAACTACTTTAACGGCAATAATGAAAAGCCACAAACTGAAGGAACAGACCAACATGGGAAACGGGTCAGAATCACAGCAGGACCCTCAGAATAAACAAAGCAACTTACTTCTTTAATGAATATCTCTTGTCAACAATAAGAAATTGAAGAAAAATAATGGTTGCATTGCATATGATATTAATATATTATGCAAGGTCATGAAAATGAAGGAGATATGTGTGTATTAACTACTAATAAACCAAAACTATGGTTATGGTTAGATTAAACATTCTCCCACCAATGTTAAAACAGGTGGAACAAGGTTAACTCTAAATGTTAATCTCTATGTAAAGCATCATCAAGATCAACATCAAACCCTGTGCTATTTTTCAAAACAGTACTAGAATGTATATGTGTCTTGCACTTGCACTGAAGCTCCATGAATCTCTCAGCATCAAAATTGTGTTTCTTACAAAGCTTCCTCTGCCTTGAAAGAAACAGCCTCTTCATCAAGTCTTGGTAAGTAGGGTCTCTTGAAGTGAATAAAAAGTATGCATAGCCCGTAACCAATCCGGTCGTGGTTGCAAAAAACGCAATAGGTTCCATTACATCCCATGAGAATTCCCAGAATGTTAGCCGGAAGAAGAGCCCGACGGTAAATACGCCAAATCCTAGTCCAGACCAAAGGACACGTCGCACCTGTTTATGTGCTAACATGTCAATTTCTATTTTCTTGTCTTGCAGTTTCTTTAACTCGTCCCTCACGGGATCATCGTCAGAAGTTAGTGCCAGTGGAACGGCTTTTCGAATCAGATCCACCACCTAAACACGCAGAAAATAGCCAAACAGACAGAAACACTGAATTCAGAAACATGAAAATTTAAGAAAATCCTGATGGGCAATAAAATTCTATCTAAACAAACCATAAAGAAATAAACGATATGTTGAAAATTGAAGCAGAGACAAAGGTGCAGACTGAGGCATTATCATGGAGTTAAGCTAAAGGGTGATTCATGAAATTATCTCAGGTTGAAACATTTTTTGTCAAACCCTTTTGAACAGAATGCCCTACATAATCCAACCATGTAGTAAAAGTTTTGTTTAAGGTTGAAAAACCCCAAACACGTTTGGTCTCAAAGGTATTTGACATATTGTCCAATGCTAATCCAATTATTTCTCAATTCAAAAAGGGTTGTGTAACATAAGGGCCATAAAGGACCCTCTCATTGAAAAGCAAGAAAAATGACATAAACTGTATCTAAGAAATACTAATGAGTAATAGACAGATTAGGTCTTCTCATGAGCCCCACAAGCACAAATTGTATTTTTTTTAAAGCTTGGCATCCGGCCTTGTGACCATCTAATCTAAGAGAACCAATCCACCATTAGTGGGAGGCCCATTTAAAGTCAGAGCAAAGTTATATACGGACCTTGAGAGAATCAAACTCTCAGGACACAACGCCTTCACTGATAGGCCAACCGGGGTTATACAAATTGTATTCATATATCAATCATAAACAAACAAACAAACAAATAAGATTATAACTGAAGAAAAATAAACAAGGAAAAGACACAATTGAAAGAGTTACAGGTCACACACCTTATCAGGATGCAGATAAACCTTGTCCCTGAAGAGCAAAACAACCCCAGCCTCATCAAGAACCTTAGCAAACATAGCAGCCTCATCACGATTCCTAGCAATACCAAAACTCTCACAAGCTTGAAGAAGTTCACTATACGAAATAACTTCCTTCCCTTCCATACCAAGTTTCATCTTAAGTGATTCCACATTCACCAATCTCATAAGCTTCTTAGCCTCAGAGAATGATATATCTTCTTTTTTTCCATTCCCATCTCCAATCACAGTAGAAGAAGAAGATGAAAACCCCCTCTTCATCTGGTTCACCATAACTGATAAACATTCAACCCTTTCTCCCCTTCCTCTTCCCCAACCACCACCACATGTCACTGTAACAATACTCCTTAAACCTAACAAATGAGGACCAAATCCAAAAGGATGAAGCTTTTGGTCATAACCATAACTTAGATTGACAATAGAAGATACCCTTTTGCTCAATGACCTAAAACCCCCACTGGAACAACCCCACCTACCCCACATTATTTTCACACAAAATAAAAATTGAAACTTTATCCAAAATGTTGAACAATACAGAAAACCAAAACCAACCCAGTAACGCTAATCCAATAAAATCAAAAACCCTTGTTCTAGTTTTTCCTTTGGCACTGAAATCAATGGTAAAGGTAGCAACTTCAAAAAAACAAAAGTTGAAGAATCTTTGTGTAACGTTTGACGGAGCAATAAGAATAAAGAGATAGGAAAGTTAACGGAGTTAAAATTCCGTTAAGTTGGTAAGTGGGTGGGTGGAGAATGCGAGTGGGATACTAACACTATCTTACTTGTAGTAATGGAAGTTAACGGCTTTTAATTAACGGCGATAGTACGTGTTAGATACGTGGGTGGGTCCTACAAATTGAATTCAATTGACCACCCAAGTCGACAACGCCAAAAATAAAATTGACGGATTTTCTTATTTTAACTATTTTTTCTATTTCTAGAAACTAGTTTTTTTACCAAACTAAACTCCCTTTTTTAATTTATTAACCAAACTAACCCACTTTTCAATTTGAATTCTATTATACTCTACTTTTAAATATTATTATTATTTTTTTAAAAAAAAAAAGGAGAAGTCAAGACAATTGATACTCCCTTCAAAACAATGTCCTCCTTAAATAATTATTTAATATAATTATAATATATGATTAATATTTTAATTTTTAATAAATAAATAATTAATGGAGTAATAAATAAAATTAAAATTGGAATATAAATATTGAAATAATTATTTAACAACGCATTATATTGAAGTGATGACCGATTTCACACAGACTATGTGTTAATTGTCGTTGAGGTCTTTGATGATTCTCTTGAGTTGGTTGATAAGAAGTCTCAACGCATGGATGTCATTTTTCGACTTGGTCATAGTCTTGCCGGTGCCATGTGTTCATAGTTTGATTGTGTTGTACTTTGGGTTGATGTTGTGATGGTTGAACATAAGTAGTTTTAGAGGAGTGGTGGATTTGGTGTGAATCTTTGGTTGGGATAAAAAGGAATTTGTTGTTGGTTGTGTTTGACGTTTGATGATGATGGTTGTTCATGTGGATCGACTAAGTATATAGATCGACATAAAGTCCATTGAAACAGATCTATATTGTCTTGGTCAAAAAGCACAGATGTGTATGTTTTTCCTACAAGGGTACGAGACTTAAAGGCCTTTGTAGGTATATTACATTGTATGATGGTTAGGACTTGCCCACGATAACGAGAAATCATGTACGATAGTATTTTATGATGGTTTGGGTAACCCTGGGTGAAGACAAATGCTCTCTCCTGATCAGGAGAATTTATTGACCACCTAACCTTGAGGGATAATGAAGGATTCTCTCTCATTTGACTAATAACATTACATGTCATTAGTGTCAAGTGCGATGTTCATAGGTCATCGCATAGGCGGTATAACTCATGGGCGAGGGTGTAATGCAACATCCCAAACTGCTTTCAGAATTATCGACTGACTCCAAAAACCAACACAAGTCTTTTCAGTATACTTAAGTCTCACTAGCACGCTTTACGAAAAACTTCCCAGAAGGTCACCATCCCTCTTAAAAGGTCACTCATCTCAAAATTGCTCCAAGTCAAGCACGCTTAGTTGTGAAGTTCTTATGAAATGGGCTACGGAAAAACGATGCATTTTATTGGTATAGGTAGTACGAATCAATCCATATAAGCCTTCCTTCAACCATGCAATCTCACACCTTCACAGCCTCAAGATCCATCTCATTCTGATGTCAATTCAGTTTTCCCCCTAAACGTGGCTAGGAATGTCTCATTGTCATTCTTCGTGCATCGACAATCACTCTCTCACACTCAGATGTTACATGTAACCACTCTCTGCCCTCTTCGGCCTCGTGTGTTATATGTCCACTAGCTTCTGCTTGTTTCATCCTTGAAGCATATAGTACTGGAAGAGGCTTGGCTATAATTCCATTTGTAACGCCTCAAACTGCTTTTGAGATTACCGACTGACCCCACAAACTAACACGGGTCTTTTTAGCATACTTTGGCCTTACTCACACGCTTTTTGAAAAACTTTCAAGAAGGTCACTCATCCCAAAATTGCTCCATATCAAGCACGCTTAATTATGGAGTTCTTATGGAACGAGCTACCGAAAAGAAGATGCATCTTATTGGTATAGGTAGTACGAATCAATCCATATAAAACTTCCTTTAATCATGCAGACGCATACCTGCCCAGCCTCAGGATCTCTCTCATTCTGATGTGAATTCATTTTTTCTCTAAAAACTGCTAGGAGTGTCTCTTTGTCATGCTTAGTACACCGACAACCACTCCCTCGCCCCCTCGCCCTCAGATGTTACATGTAACCACTCTCCACCCTCTTCGACATCGGGTGTTACATGTAACGCCTCAAATTGCTTTCAAGGATGTTACATGTAACCACTCTCTGCCCTATTCGGTCTTGGGTGTCATGTAACGCCCTATATTACTTTCAGGATTGCCGATTGACTATACAAATAAACACGGTTATTTCTATCATGTTTTGTCCTTATTCGCACATTTTTCGAGAAACTTCCCAGAAGGTCACTCATCCCAAAATTGCTCCAAGTCAAGCACACTTCACTGTGAAGTTCTTATGGAATGAGCTACCAAAAAAAAGATGTATCTTGTTGGTATATGCAATACCTATCAATTCTTATAAGACATCCTTCAACTATGTCGCCCCTTCCCTGCATAGCCTCTGGATCCCTGTCATTCCAACTTTGCAGTTGCCAAACAGGTTTGCACAAATTACCAAAAACACCAACTGCCAAAAAGATTTGCAGCCATAACATGAATAACTATCAGCATACCGCAGAAACCAAACAACTTTTAAACCGCAAAAGGCATCGACGACAAGAAATAGCAAAACAACATCAAACCAACCCTAATTAAAACTGACCCAATATTTCCCCCCTGCTACTGCTGACTAATTATTCTAGACTGCATACCTGCCACCTTAAGAACAATGCAGGACTTGATACAATCTCATAGATGTAGATATGGCGGCTAAACAGAACTGCTCCACCTATATTACTTGAAAAATAGGCTATCGAAGGATACAAACATTATAGGCACTTGACTGAATCTAATATCCTTTAGTAGAATCAACTTATTCTACACTGCTGCAAATTTCCTCCTCTCTTCCCTGACACTATCTTTTAGAAGTAACGAGTATGCTTCCTTTACCGAGTACACTTTTTTACCCCATATCAACTTGTTTCCTAAGTGTTGGCTCAAAGCTATACTTTGGACTTTCTACTTAATTTCTTCAACCAACTTCCTTTCCTCTTCGTTAAGATGTCGAT
Source organism: Vicia sativa (assembly GCA_021764765.1). Lineage (NCBI taxonomy): Eukaryota > Viridiplantae > Streptophyta > Magnoliopsida > Fabales > Fabaceae > Vicia > Vicia sativa. The sequence goes on from CM038794.1 coordinate 161,788,145, forward strand.
CCCAATTAATGTTCAATATTTCCCATTCTACATTCATCTGCACCACTTCGCTGAAAGCTGCTTGTTTTTTCATTGTCATATCATAACAAATAAATCAATATATTTGTTATTCAAAATTTGTCCCTTAAGCCACGGATCGCTCCAGAATTGTGTTTCCTCTCCATTTCCAATTTTTCTGTAAAGCTTTTTCAGAAAACCAATGCAATTTAATATCTCAAACCCCACCATTTACTTTATTAATACTACTTTATACATGCTATCAATTAACGAATTTGGCCTAAATTCATTCACTTAATCAGATTCTTTACTTTTAGAATTAAAGTAAAAAAACATACAGTTAGTTCCGTTAACCAGTTTACCATTATGATGAAAGTAGGGATGGCAACGGGTATCCATAAGCACGGGTACTAGTCTCCCGCTACCCTCCCGTTTAGTAAATATGATATCCGTACCCTCCCATATCCGTACGGGTACCCGTTAGATGGGTATCCGATAATTTTGAGATATCCGCGAATATTAACGGGTATTCATGAATACTATTATTTAAATATATTTTAAAAATATGTATATTTAAATAACTATTTTTTAATCTCTTTTAAAGTTAAAAAAAATATTTTCAAAGTTAACACAATAAATATTAATAAAAATAAATCACTTTCATTTTATTTCTTCTTTTATCCAAATAATAATAATAGTAATAATAATATCATATTTAAGAAAATAACAATAATAATTTTATCAAACAAATTAACATTTAAGTATTTTTTTCTAGTTATTAACGGATATGGATATCCACGGGTACGGATACCATCAAATCTATATCCGTATCCGTAAATAATCGGATAATCAAATATCCGTTTATTTTACTCGTGGATATCCATTAAGCCATCATATCCATATCCGTTGCGGGTTTTATCCGCGGGTATCCAGAGTACGAGTTTTTTTGTCATCCCTAGATGAAACTCCCCCATGAATCTATGAAAACCTTCCTTAATTACTTCCCAAAAATCCTTAATGAATCCAAAATTTATGCCATCCGGCTCGGGGCTTTTCGAGCTCTCTCACTCCCACACAATTTTTTTTTATCTCTTCCACTATGAATTCAGCAGTAAGTGATGTGTTGTCTTCTTCGTTACTCCCTCCATTTAAGGTTTTTGCATACAAATTAAGAAATACAATGATATTATCATAAGACATTACACGTTTATAAAATTAATCTTATTAATGTATTGGAAATAATGTAAAGAGTAAAAAGTAAATTATCATTCTTACATTGAAAAGTGAAAATAACCGTCAGTTTAAAATAAAATTTATTTATTAAAATGACAGTCATTTTGAAATTGATAGAGTAATAAATTTGAAATTCATATTCAAAAACCGGTCTATTCAACTTTTGGTCTCCAAACAATTTTGAGAAATACTCCCTCCGTCCTACAATGAGTGGTTCAACACACTATTTCGCACATATTAAAAAAAATGTAGAAAAATAAGAGATGGAGAATAATGCATTTACTATGGTATCCTTAATTATGTAATGAAAATTGTGAAAGTTTAATTGATTAGAAGTTAGAATTAAAAAAGTGTATTGAAAACTATTTTATTTCATTTGAGTCACATTTATTGTGGGACAGAGAGTAATTAGCTATCTCAATTCTTTATTTCATGTACTTCATACAGTATCTCGTTCTTTATTTCATGTACTTCATACAGTTTTGAATCGTTTGATTCAGTTCTGTTTATCTCCTGCTAAGGATATACATCTATTTGCTTACAAAACATCTTCACGTCGGTAACGTTTTCTTGTATATTATACAAAACATCTTCACGTCGGTAAGCGTTTTCTTGTATTCTAAACATTTTCTCAAAGTTCACCGACAACTCAATCATCACCACTCACTCACTGTACACATTCAGTTCTCATATTAAAATAATACAACACTAGTTAAATGACAGACAATTGATAGGGCCATAGTAAAGTACTATAGTGCTTATAACCAACAAAAAAAAAGGTACTACTATAGTACTTTCCATCGCACCTAAATTTTGAAAAGAAAAAACCTTATAAACAAATCAATATTTGCAATATCTTGATATTTCTGTCTTGGGAAACTTCATAAATGTCTTGTTATTAATTTGCCTATGTGTTTATGCATAATTTTTACTTTGCTTATGCAGTAAAATTCATTAGTATAAACTATGGAGTGATATACACTTATGTATGTAGTAGTTAAAGTTGAAAACGAAGTAAAAAAAAATTGTTTGGATTTTGTTCCTGTCACATGACATACCCGTTGATGCAGACAACTTTTAGAATATAGTCATTGAAGAATAAATTCAATTATGAAAATAAATTATTCAATTCAGTAAGAGCAAATATACAATTCTGACAAATCTTACAAGTATTGTAATTTGTATATCTGTACTGAAGCAATGCAATGACCATTTCATGCATCAAGTAGAAAGCAGCAGAAAATGTAGCAGGATCATCACTTGCTATGTTTTGCTTTTGTAAGAGTTTTGACCATACCCTTCGCAATCTTCCAGAACCAAAATAAGTTCATCATTGCTAACACAGGAGGCACCAAAAGCAAGCTGTAGAAACCCAATGGATAGACCTCCTTCAACTGAAATCAGGGAGAAAAAGTTTGAACTTATTCACTGCATTACAATTATAGGGAAACTGTTAAGTTATATATGTATGTGTTGAACATGCACACCTCATCAAAATGGGTCCACATGTGAGTAAACAAGAACATGAACAGAAAAATCCTTGCTATCTGCACATTATAAAGAATTTGTGAACATCTCTCTAACACTTGCTATCCAAGCACGCAACATGCAGTATTCGTTTTCGTCAGAGCATTTCTGATAATCCTTTTTAATTATCTTTGTCACTTTGCTACTTGGAAGCGCCTTTTGCAAGAACATGGATCATCGAGAACCAAAAAAAAAACTAAAAACGAAGAAACTATCACAACAAAAGCATGGCCATAAGCAACAAATGCAGGTGCTATAATGGAATTAGAATTGAGACGAGAGTATAATAGACAGTACCAACCACCCGAAGAACAATGCAATGCCATTCCAGATGTAAAGTTTTGAGCTTTTAAGACCAGCGGTATCTAGGTACCTGTATATATATATATGTAACTAATGTAATAAATCAATGTTGAAAAAATTAAAAGCAAGTGAATGGATGCCTTGACAACGGACTTACCATCTTAAGTTTACAAAAGGAGTTGTGCTCTCCGAGAAAAGAACCATTAAGATGTAGATCTGTGCTTGGCCACTTAGCAGAGATTGGATAATTGAAAACATCGACAGTCCGTGGTGTAGAACCTTAAATGAATGAAGTTAGTTCGCATACCTAAGATATGGAGTTTATTGTATCATGAAAGTAAAAAACAATTTAATGACATGTTTGGTTTGAGAAAATGTTCTCTACTTTTATTTCGTGTTTCACTATTAATTACATAAACACGACCTTTTTTCATTCTGTTTCCTGCTTTTAGTTTTGATATTTGATAGAAAATAGTGAAATCAATAGGCAAAAAATGACTTTTATTTTCATTGTTTGTTACACAGATCTTTAAAAACAATAAGTAAAATGAAAACAAGGTGAAATGTTTGCATTGTTTTCTCTGTTTTCTAAACAAAACTTTGAAAGCAGGAAAATGAAAATATTGATGCAACTTTGATACTAAAAGTAAAATCGGGAAATTAAAAATGTTAAGGCATTTTCACAAAGTAAATGGGCCATAATATCTTTTTGACTTACATATTCCAGACCTCCCAAAGCTGGAAACAGCCACATTACCATTGCTAGATCTGCTAGAAAATAACCTGTAGAGAACTGTACAAAGAGAGGTGAAAAAAACAAATAAGCCAACTGGAGAGTCATTTCTTTAATCATTCCTAATAATAATACAACTAAAGAGAATAACATAGATAAAAGATATCTAACAAGAAGGAACTGCACGATTGAATTATAACAGAAACATGACTTTATGAATGCACCACAAGAATATGATGGGTTTATTCGCATATTCAAAAGGCGTTGTATATGTTTTCTTCTATTGACAGTAAACTTATCACAATATTCACTACAAGCTATTTCTTTTCTGAGAAAAAAGATACAGCAAACAATATCATTTTCAAAAATAAAATACAATTACCTTTTAGGCCAGCATATTTTATCACTACATTAGTTAAAATGTAAAAGAACTAAAAACGTCACTTTCTGCCAAATCATACTTTACATTATCTTTATCAACCTACCGACAATACTGAATTTGAGAAAGTAGATGATCTATTCACAACAAGCTTCTCTTGTGAATCATCCTTGAAGAGATCTGATAAGATCAAGAGATAAAATGACACAAAAGATGCAAAAATAGCATGAAATGTTGAGAATCCCCTGCATTGAAAATTTTGCCAAAGTTAATGTAAATGTCAATTATGGACAAAATCAATTAAAACAGAAATCATTATACAAAAGGAATTACCTGTTGTTCCATTCAACTTTCTCAGCACTAGTCAATTTTCTGTATCCCATGAATAACCGAGAACTTAAAATAGCAGTCAATCTATAAACCTTCAAGAAGATAATTAAGAAGGATCAAATTTCAAAATACTTATATAAAAAGGCCTAAATATGACTAGAATTTTTTTAGCATTATCTGGCATTCAGATAAAGTGAACCTATATTTAACAAGAACAAACTAGAAAAGGAAATGAAAGAACACCATGTGCATCTAGACCTAACAATTCAAACTCTAACTCATATTACCACAACTTCAGAAACTGAATCTGTAAAAACAAAATAGTCCGAGCTCAACTCTACCTAGACCAAGACACAATCAGTAAAAAGTTACACTCAGTGACTCTACAGGCTTCTGTTAAGCCCAATCCAACTGAATATAAAAGCCATAAAGGAATATTTACTCACTCATTTGAAGTTCCAAATATAAAGTGTATACAAAAAAATATCTGGATGTAATAAAAGGCACTAGATTTTAATTGCCAAATACTATCTTCAATTGTAAAATAAGCATAATTAGCCCTCCATGTACAAAACCGTTACCAGTAATTTCATGACAAAATGCACAGCAGTGCGAATCTCTCCCGATTATTTTATTTATTTTCCTTTTTCGCTGAAACCACATGATACCAAGTTACATTACAAATAGCATCATTATGAAGTAATACTTACTCGACAAACTACATCCAAAACACAGCATATAACTAATGTCAAACGAGTAGCAGTAATTACTCGAGTACATAAGCATGATTGACAAATAATAATTCCTTCATATACTTTAGGTCAACTCCTTCATCTGATTTATCACTCGTCTTACACCAACTCAAGAGAGGCCATTTCTGAAACAATATAAAGCATTTCTACTCCTCCACCATAAAAAAACATCAAAATCCTAATTCAGTTCATTAGTTTCTAATTCCTTAAGCATTTACAACATATAATCCAGTGACAAGAAATGGATGATTACTTACAATAAAACTAAAGATGATACCAGCGAAAACAGACGCCAGCCATTGAATTTCCTTGCTGGGAACAACATCAGCAGCAGCAGCAGCAGAGAAAAACCCAAAAGAAAAAGGAGTTCCCATCCAATTCCCTTGTTGAAAATCACAAAATCAAACCAAACTGCATCAAAAATAAAAATAAAGGTTTGTGGAAGCATATAGAATAATAGAGGGTGGAAATTGGAATCTCAAAAAAATAAATAAATAAAAAAAGACTAGATTATAGAATAATTGTATATGAAATTAAAAATTGAATGAGCGTTTTGAATAAGGAAACGTGTCGACGAAAAAGTGGTAATTCATTAATACAGTTTGGGCCTTTCATTTTCATAGGACTTTTCACAAATAGCTTGTGAGCCAAACCATAGGAGCACATGACATGATAATTGATACATCAAAACTGATGAAAAGTAAGCATAGATGCATAAAATGGAAGAAATAGGGGTATACCGATGAGTACTAAATGCACCCCTCTCTCACCATTGAGTTGAGGTTTTTATGGAGGAAGTTGAAGGGATAGAGAGAAAGAAAGTGAGAACTGACCTGAGCAGAAAATAAGGGGAAAGGGGAAGAGCGTGTTGTTAAGGCATTTGAATTTAATAATCATTCATTAATCTTGTATCTGTCCTTTTTGATACTCAGATTATATTCTTTTCTGTTACTACTGCCAAATACCTTTAATGGATATATACTACTTTCATCCAATACAAAATTAATAATTTTTATTAAAAGTATAATATATCTATAAAATTTATATATATTATCATCCTCTTTTTTCTCATACCTCAATAACAATTTGTTATAAGTCAAATAATTTTATATTCACACAATTAATTTAAAAATATCAAAATAATTTAACAGAATATATAATAATAATAATAAATAATTAAAGTATAAAATTATTTTATTTTGTCCATAGATTTTTTTTCTCATTTTATTTTGAGATAAATTAGTATGTACTGTCAGTTTAAGTTTAAAAAGTTTTATATCATCAGTATATCACATCACAGTCACCCATAAATATTATTTTATTAATAATTAAAATTAAAATTAAAAATAATTTAAAATTATTTACGGTGTGAATATTATTTTATTAATAATTAAAATCAAAATTAAGAATAATTTAAAATTATTGACGGTGTAAGTATATTTTAATTAAATTCTTCTACTTTATAACAATAGTATATTTGTTATCATAGCATAAAACAGTCGTGAAGCGCTTCCACTTGAAATTGGAATTTTCAACTTCTAAAAAAAGGTAACAAAATTACGGCAAAAGCTTTCGGAACGTGTAACCAACATACACTAAAATATGTGAAAGTCAAATTTGGAATTCAGGGAAACAACAATCGTGTTTCGTCTGTGGGTTATTTGCGCAAGGAAGAAGATGAACGGAAACAGCAACCTAAGCACCAAACTTCCAGTCTTTGATGGCAAAAATTAGAATCGGTGGATGATTCAGATGCGTGTGTTGTTTGGAGCTCAAGATGTTCTAGAGCTTGTCATCGATGGTTACTTTCTATTTGCAGAAGCTGCAACAGAAAAAGAGAAAGAGGCGCAGAGAAATAAAAGGAGAAGGGATCAGAAGGCGATGTTCTGCATCCATCAGTGTGTGGATGCGACTGTGTTTGAGAAGATTGCAGATTCTATGACGTCAAAGGGGGCGTGAGACACACTGGTTAGGTGTTACGGTGGTGACGCGTCAGTGAAGAAGGTGAAGCTTCAGTCCTTGAGAAAGCAATATGAAAATCTCAACATGAAGAGCAGTGAGAAGGTTTCTGAGTATATCTCAAGAGTGGTTCTGATCACTAATGAGATGAAGGCTTGTGGAGAAACTCTTTTTGAACAAGTGATCATATAGAATGTTCTGAGGTCACTTATCCCTCAGTTTGACTATATTGTGGTTGCTATTGAACATAACAAAGATCTAGAGACCATGAAAATTGAAGAGCTGCAAAGCAGTCTAGAAGCACATGAATTGCGCTTGGCTGACAAAACTTTTGAGAGGGAAGTAGAGTAGACTCTGAAAGCTTCTTTTGTCAAGAAGGACCAGAAGCAGAATAGATGACAACGCATTTTTATATAGCATATTTGATTTAATTTTCATAAATAATGTTAGTATTTTTATTTAATTATTTCATTTTATTTCTACATTACGTTGGTATTTTTATTGTTTCAGGCATTTTATTTAAATAAGACCAATTGAGCAAAGAGATGATATTTGAAAGAATTATCTAATTAAGGTGTGCAAGAAATGAAGAAGGGGTGTGCAAGCAGAAAAGAAGGATTAAAAATATAAGAGATTATTGTGTTTCTCAAGCCCAAAGCAAGCGAGCAAGCCCAAGACTCACAACACGCGTGAGACGCGCGTCTCACCTCCCATTTCCACTTGAGGCGCCCGCCTCAGCTTCCTTCATAAGTGGGAGACGTCTGTCTCCTTTGCCACGTAAGCCCTCAAGACTTAATGAGACGACCGTCTCAAATTTGGCAGTTGAACCTTGAGAAATATATGGAGACGCACGTCTTAAGTGATTCGGATTTTTTCGGTCAACTTTGACGAAAAGTAAGGAAAGAAGGCAGTTACGATTTACAAGTATAAAAAGTGATCAAAGTGACATTCAAAGGGTTCCTCTCTTCGCTTCGTTTTAGTTTTTCGTATTATTTTTTCAGCATTCTTTTGTACTTCAGAATTCAAGCAGTTTTCTTGTTTCCAGCAATTTGTTCCTAGTTTAATTTTCTTCTTTCCTTTCAAAGTACCAGTTTTAGTTATTTCCCAATTTATTGTTTTAATTTCCATCGAAGAATCAAGACTTTGTACCAGTTACTTTGAAGCACCAAGATTATTTCCAGCATTTGAATTATTTCAGGTTTCCTATTTAAATTGCTTTAATTTAATTAATTAACTATTTGCATGAAATTAATTTATCTGGTTATGGAATTATTTATGCATGTTGAATTCTTTAATTTATTCATGTCTATTTTTATAAATATGTCTGGCTAATTTAATCTGATATCGGTATGTAACTAGTTAAACAGAAAGGATCCGGAACAAACAGACTTAATTATATTTTATAAAATAAACACTTTTTCTGATTTAGATATCCAATTTGATTTATTAAAAAAGGGCTTAGAAACCAACAGAGCGAAAGTTTGAGGTTAATAAACTAGACTAAGGTTAGAAACCAACAGAGCGAGAGTTTGAGGTTTAAAACCGGATAGTGGATACTAGGTATTGTTTTTAAAGACTGCGAAAGCGTTTTAAAACCAATTAAACTTTATTTATTTTCAAAAAGTAATTTTAAAATCAATGGGATAGCGAGAGCATACATTAGAGTTTAAACTTATAATCCGATTAAATAGAGCGAAAGTTTGAGATAAGTTTTTTAAATAAATACTGTTTGCTGAAAAAGGATTATTATCATTTTGAGAAAATAAGCCAGTGGAAAGCCGGATTCTCTAGGTTAACGAAGTACATACCGATATTCGCCCTATTATTTCAATTAGATTAAGTTTAATTACCCAAAAATTCCCCAAATTTATTTATTCGATGGCTATAGCTTTACACTGTAGTTTTAGGTTACGTTAGTTCGATTTGTAGTCCCTTAGGTTCAATATCTTTTAAAATTACGCGATAGGGTTGTATACTTGCAGTCTCCCGATTAGAATAGACGATAAAGTCGCGATCAATAGATGTGGTGACAGATTCCAGAAGCCAGCAACTTTTGATTATGATGAAAAGTATCAGAAGGGAAAAGACAAAAGGAAAGTTCAATGTTATTGCTGTAAGCAGTTTGGCCACTTCGCTAGAGATTGTAGGTCAAACAAAGAAAGAGAATCAGAAGAAGCAAAAATAGTCAGAGATGATTCAGATGATGAACCTGTGTTATTGATGACTTATGAATCTGACGAGGAACCTGTGAGGTTATCATTTTATGAATCTGAAGGGGATGAAGATTCTGAAGGAGTGTCTCTTTATGAGTTAGAGGCAGAAAATGAAGAAGAGTCAGAAGTTGAAACTTCTGAAGATGAGTCAGAAGTTGAAACTTCTGAAGAACGGCCAGAAAATAAATTTGTAGATTCTAAAGATGAGTCAGAATCTGAGGTTCCAAAAGAAGAGTCAAAATTAGAAGATGAGTTAGAATCTCAAGGGGATTATGCTTCTGATGACGAGTCAGAACACGAAGGTTCTGAAGATGAGTCAGAACATGAAGGTTCTGAAGACGAGTCAGAAGCAGAAGGTTCTGAAGATGAGTCAGAACATGAAGGTTCTAAAGATGAGTCAGAACATGAAGGTTATGAAGATGAGTCAGAAGCAGGAGGTTTTGAAGAAGAGTTAGAGTCAGAACATAAAGGTTCTGAAGAAAAATTAGAGTCAGAAGATGAAGAAGCTTCTGGAGACTCTAAGGATGAGTCAGATAGTGAATCTAATTCTGATCCAGATTCTGATGATGATCCAGAATCTGGTGGTGATCATGCTTCTGGAAGCGAAAAATCTGAAGACGTAGGAAGACAAGCTTCTAGAGGTGATCAAGAAAGTGATCGTGCTTCTGGAAGGGAAAACTCTGAAGATGTAGGAGGACACGCTTTTGGAGGTGATCAAGAAAGTGATCATGCTTCTAAAAGGGAAAACTATGAAGACGTAGGGTTTGGAGGACAAGCTTCTGGAGGTGATCAAAGTTTTGGTGGTAATCATGACTCTAACGGTGGAACTTCTAGTCCAGCCTCTAACGTTGGTCATGATTCTAAAGGTGGAATTTTAGTCCAGCCTCTGGCGGTGATCAAGATTCTGAAGGTGGAACTTCTGAAGCAAGAGCTTCTGAAAGCGATCCAACTTCTAAAGGTGATGGTTCTGGACAAGGTCCAGAAGTTAACAAAGGTGGAACTTCTGGTGGAAGTTCTGAAGGTGATGATTCTAGACAAGGTCCAGAAGCTAGCAAATGTGGAACTTCTGGTGGAAATAAAACTTCTGAAGAAAGTCCAGAAGGAGATACGGTCCCAGAATCAGAAGGAGATTTTGAACAAATAGGCACTGAAGATGTTCTCAAGAAGAAAGCGTGGCTGAATGCCATGAAAGAAGAACTTGAGGCTTCAGAAGGAAACAAGACTTGGAAGTTTTTTGAGATTCCAAGGGAGAAGAAAACCATCAGCGTCAGATGGGCTTTTAAGGTGAGGTTTAAGCCAGATGGATCAGTTGGCAAGAACAAAGCAAGGATAGTGGCCATAGTTTTTATTCAGAAACCTGGACGAGACTACTTTGAGGTGTTTGTTCCTGTAGCGAGACATGAAACAATCAGAAGTTGGTCGTTGATGCATTTGGATGTGAAGTCAGCATTTTTGAAGATACCATTACAAGAAGAGGTATACGTGTCACAACCTTTTGGCTTTGTGAAAAAAGAATCAGGAAGGGATGATGTATAAATTACACAAAGCTCTGTATGGATTGAAGAAAGCACCCAGAGCTTGGACTCGGAAGATTGATTCATTTTCTAAGAAGCAAAGGTTTCAGAAATGTGAGATGAAGTATGATGTGCATGTGAAACATTCTGGAAGCAATATAATTCTAGTGTGTCTTTATGGTGATGACATATTAGTAAAGAAGAGTTGCAACCAAAAGCAAGCTGCAGATGTTCTGATGAAGGATATCAAGATTGAACACCTTACCCGTTTGAGGGATGACACCTTCTGGAGCTGTCCAAAAAGTGAGGTTCTAATACAACCAGTTTGTGATGAACATGAATTAAGGGATGGTGTTGTGAATAATTCATGATTAGAAAGGGCGTTTTAGTAATTATTAGGATAATTTAGCATTTGTTATTTTACTGTTATTATCGTATACCTTAATTCCTTAAGATTAAGATTAGAGTTTGTTTTTAATTAGTTACTTTTGAGCTTATAAATAGGTACTTGTATTTTATAAATTTTAACAATTCAATTCAATATAATTTATTTCTTATTTTTATCCTCTTTCTTATTTCTATCATTGTTATCTTCTATTCTTGTGCCCTATCAATGTGGAATAGAGTTTCATGTGAATTAATGATATAATGTATAGTTAAGTTACAATTCATCCTTTTCTTTTGTCTACAATTCTACTTCATCGACCAAAAAGATAATTTATCAAAAAGTCTGAATTCTATGGACCTGCTTGTATTTCAAGGAGTTGAAAAATATTTCATATTAATTTTAGGTAGATGAGGAACAAAAAAAGTCACAATTTAATTTATATGTTAAACATTTCATATTATTTTTATGAAATAAACTAATTTCAATTCTAAAGTAGGTCGATGTGTTTCTTACCTGTACAAGGATTTTGGGAGCAGATGCTTAGATCAACAACACAAACTTAAGGGCTCATTTATTAAACATGTCTTTAATGGTTAAAAATTCAAAACTCGGGCTTGTAAATTGCAAGTATAAATAAGCACCTTTAATTTAATTCGATGCACCAATAATTAAATTGAATGTCAAATAAATAATTTTAAATAAATTATTTAAGATATAAATATTTTTATCTGTGCGAACGCATAAATTTTTTATTTTTTTATATTTTAAATGTTCAAATTTTATAATCAAAATATCTTATATAACCGACAAATTTTTAAGTGTTTAAACATTGATGCTATTGAAGTCCATTAGGTGGTAGCTAGATAACTTTTTGTAGAAAAATTAATCTATTATAGAAAAATTTAGACCATAGGTTTTTGGGAAGTTATTTGTAATGCAATTTCGATAATACGAGACTAAAATTTGTAATCCAACTCTTATGAAATTTATCACTCAAATTCATTATTTTTACGAATTGCTATCATCGTATTATCTTTTTATTTTAATTAACAAAATATTTATAAATATAAAAAGTTATTAGTAATATTTATAAATATTTATAATCATCAAACATATTATATTTATTATGGATTTGTTACATATTTATAATATATGAGGTAGTTTCTTCTGTTTCGGCCTACTTTTGATATATCAAGCAAAGTTTTTAAGAATAGCTCATTTTTTAAGAACACCTATTTGGGCGCGAAAGTTTGGCGCCACTCTCATTCATTATCACACTCTCATTCTCTTTTTTCTCTCTCTTTATATATCAAGAATAACCAATGTGTCGAATCATCTCTGTTTTCAGTTTTTACAATACAGTTTCAATCTCCAGCCTTTGAGTTTTCAACTATGGCTAATGTAAGCAACGGCGTTTCCGTATCTCATTTTCTAAGAGTGAAAAAACTCTCCGACAAGGCTGTTATTCCTTCCAGAGGCTCCCCTCTCTCCGCCGGATACGATCTCTCCAGCGCTACCGATACTAAGGTTCCGGCTCGAGGAAAAGCTCTGATCCCCACCGATCTCTCCATCGCCGTCCCGGAAGGAACCTATGCCCGTGTTGGTAATTCCCCCTTTCCAATTTCTGTAACGATTACTTTGTATTTTGGGATTTTGAATTTTAGGGTTTTGAATTGAGTTTAATAATTTGCAGCGCCGAGATCGGGATTAACATGGAAGCATTCGATTGATGTTGGTGCGGGAGTTATTGATGCTGATTACAGAGGTCCGGTTGGGGTTATACTGTTCAATCACTCTGATGTTGATTTTGAAGTGAAAGTCGGTGATAGAGTTGCTCAGTTGATTATTGAGAAGATTATTACTCCTCAAGTTTCTGAGGTTCAGGATTTGGATTCTACTGTTAGAGGTGAAGGTGGTTTTGGATCTACTGGGGTTTAAGTTTGAGTGAAGAAAACATTCAATTTTAGTAGTTTTATACATGTGTCTGTACTTGGAGTCTTATAAAGTCTTAATCTATAAGAATATTAATCATAGTTATGAGATTTATGATATTTGTTATGATGAAGACTTGTGTGTTTTTATCAAGGAATGAGTAACTTGATTTTTTTTCTCCCTCTTTTATACTTTAAGAATACAATTGCTCTGGCAGTTTCCTAGGAAGTTCCCTACTGTTTTGTGCCTTATTTTCAGCATGTGGTTTAGCCTGGAATTGGGATTGAGGTCTACTTATGCATACATTATTGGCCTGAGTCAAGTAAATGATGGATGAGTTTGTAAACTTAAGATAGGGTTACCTAATTAGGCAATGACTTAGTTTGGGGAAAGACTACAAAAATGACAGTCCAAGGCTGTAATTAGGATTATGGTCTTAGTCATTGTTGAATCATGTCAATTGAGTGAAGGACGGACCAATATGCAAAAGTGAGTGACTGGTCTATCTAAGACTGTTATTTGGTTTGTGCTCTTCTTAGGCATTGTTGGACCATGTCAAGTGAGCAGAGGATGTATGAGTATAAACTTGAGACAGAGTTACCTAGTTAGGCAATAACTTAGTTTGGGCAAAGGTCTACAAAAATAAGGCATTGTTGTAATGTGTCAAGTGAGCGGAGGATGAATGGGTCTGCATATCCTTTTCTTTTTGATTGTTAATCCGGCGTCTCAATGACAACATGATGGTGAATTGAAAATAAAAAGTGAGAGTTGGATGTTAATTATGTGGTTTGTGTCTTTTCCAAATAGACACTTTATGAATCTCAACACCTCAGGTACAAGCCGTACCAACGTTTATGATCAATTTCTTTTATTTTTGCATAATATTGATCTCTTTAGTGGCTCTGTTGGGAGTTATAGTCAATATTATAATTACATTAAGGTGATAAGATTGACGTGGAACATGAAAATATGTACATAATGTCTAGATTTATTTCATAGCTGATTCAGACTTACTACTTAACTTGACTAATAATGTAAGGGTTTACAAGTGTAAAATTTCAATGACCAAATTAGTCTACCTACATATTTTAAAATGACTTCTAAACTTTTACATCGTTAGTTCCTTACATGTCTTTTGTATTCAAAGATAATTCAGGCGTTCATTTGGAAAATAAATATGGATTTCTGGAAAACTTAACTTCCACATTATTAGAAATAGCTTGCACTAATCAATCAATATATGGTATTTTGATTTTGAGCAAATAGTATATTGTTCAAATTGACAAATTTTCTTTATTCTCAGTTTCACCCACATAAATTTTCTACACTAAAATAAGGTTGTGCTATAAACAATGTTGAGCTATGAGCTCAAAAGAAAACACTCAAGATTCCAGAAGAAGCGCGTCAATATTTCGTCTTCCTTCCGGGCCTTTGGTATACCATGATGATACATAATCTCCATACACAACATCCTGGTATTTAGCTGGTGATGAATCAGTGATGAGTTCAGATGCAGGGGAGATGTTGACTGTCTTGGCCGGGTCATGAAATGTTGCCACAGAAAGCCTCGGTCTATCAGGATTAGTAACTGCTCTATGCACACAGCTCCTGTACTTCCCATTTGTTATAATCTAGAGCCAAAGTAAACCAAACTTGTTAACAACTCCAATTCCACGAATGAATCATTTATCAGAAAAACAAAAACAAGTCACTAATCATAACCTACCAAATCCTAGAATACTAAATTCCCTTACACAGTAACAAAAGACAGCATAATTTATTGTACCTCAGTTTGGTCACCCAAAAGAACAAGAATTGCATCCGCCAATGGCTGCACCGTAACCCAGCTATCACCGCCATTTTTTAGAGCCTGAAGACCACCCACATCATCCTGGATCAAAAGGGTAATAGCACCCATATCAGAATGTGATTGCAAACCAAGTGTTAAATCCGGTTGAGGACATGGAGGGTAATAGCTGATAGTAATATTCTGATAAAACTCCCCAACAGCATCTTCAATGCAAGAGGATCGCAACCCAAGACTCTCTGATATCAAAGCTAGTAGCTTTTGAGCCAGAATCTTCATCTCATCACTGTACTTCGCTATTGACTCCCTGTAATCGGATGTAAAATTCGGCCAACGATTAGGGTTCCGTCGAGAAAGAGGAAAAGTGTGATGATCGAAGTAGTCTCTCCAATCGAGAACCTCTCCTTCATCCTCGGAGCTTACCAGCATCCGGCTTCCGTATCCCTCTGATGCCGCAGCGCCGGCGGTGCAGGAGTATTGGAGTTTCTCTGGCATGGGACATTCGTTGAAGAAGGCAAGGCCTGTACGCCGCACGGTGTCGAGGAGGGTTGAAGGGATGCCGTGATTGGTGACGTGGAAGGCGCCCCATTCATGGCAGGCTTGTCTGATTGCTTCAAGGGTGGAATCGCGATGGTTGGCGTTGAAATGGAAGAGGTCGACGACGGGGATGGTGGCATCGGGATCGGTTTGAATGGGTCGGTTTTGAGGGGGTTGGATGTATTCGGGTGGGACCCGGGAGCGACCCGATTGAAGTAGGGATTGCACACGGATGGGTTCGCCGGTGACTTCCATTGGATCGGTAAGTAAGAATAGAACAGAGTCAAATGACAACTAAGCCGAAAAAGTATTTTCTTTATGCACCTCGAATTATACAAGTGCTTGTAATTCAACCACACACTATATTTTTTGTCAAAAAAATAGGTTAGAAAATGCATTTGTGTGTGTATGTTTTTTTAATGTATCAAAGAGATGTTTCTTCAAACAATTCCCTAAAAAAGTTATTTAAAAGATATTAAAAGCATGTTTGTTGCATACAAGAGATATTCCCTAGAAATTTTCATGAATGAGTTTTATAGTCGTTGGAACCATGAATGTACCATTCACATAAGCTCATTGAATAGTTGGAATTTTGCGATAATCCTCTAGTATTAAGTGACTTTCGAAATCCTCAAGTATTGTATTAAGATTTTTGTGGCGGACGATGGGAGGGGCAGACTCTAAGAGGTATTTTAGAATAATTTGTAAATACCAAACTAGCTCATCACTCTGTGAGTGCAACCTGCCTCTAGATATATTTTAAGTTATGTCAAAACTATAAGAACATAACATTTATGTATATTGGATGATATCCCTGAGTTAGTGTGACACTTATACATTTAGAGATCTTAGGAATCATCCAAAACATATTTGAAATTTGTCTCATTTATTAAAAATCAATTTCTGCACAAAAATGCATTACATGTGTCAGCACATTTATTATCATATTGAAACCTATAGCCACTGACTTGCTCAGGCCGACACATAATATTGTTTTTGTGTTTGTGCCCGCACATCCATGTTTCAGGCCGACGTATACTTATTGTGTGGGTCATTTTGTGTACAGGCCGGTTCATAGGTCGTATGTGTCGGCTCAAAATCTTTAGTGAGTCGACACATGTGCTTCTCTTTGTATAAAATGTTACCTTTTCTTCTTCTACAACCATTCTCTCACTAATAGATTCATGAACCCACATCAAACCTTATCTCTCATTCAAAAAAACTGGTCAAACTATTTACACCATCATCAAGTGTATCATAAACTTGTTCAACCTTAGTCATTATATACACCTCTCTCTAAATTCTTAATAAACCCTACTTCTCCATACCAAATTGTCACAATCTGAGTTTGAATCTCTCATAATATCATCCACTTTAAATTTCACTGGTGTTTACTTGAATTTGTTGTGTGTTTGCATCATGTCATCATTATAGTGAGTCTTGTGAACTTACATCTCTCATCTCTCAACAAATATGATTGGGACATTTTATCAAACACTTCATGTGCAAGTCTCCTATGAAGAAATTCTCAAAGGTTCCCAAGGTTGCAAGGGGCAAAGACACAAGAAAAGGCAAAAACAAGGAAGAAACATCCGCAAGGGAAATATAGACTATGTTCGATCTGATTGATGAAGAAGAACTGGATTTATTTGATGAGAAGTATCGCGGGAGAATTATGACAAAGCAAAACTTCTACAGCGTTATGATAGCTGAAGAGCTCCATATTTTGGAGGTTATAAGTCTAATCAATCATCAAGAGATCAACTACTTTATGCATTTGAATTAAGATTACAATGAGGATCTTATTCATGTGTTTTATACCGGGATGACAAAGAATTTCAAAATTGAGTTCATCTTCACTATTGGAGGTAAGTATTGCCATTTTACTATAGATATGTGGATGTTTGTTTTGGTCGTCACTATAGGTAATGTGTCGATGGTCAAAGTCACAAGTTTTTTTCCCGTGATTTCAACTGGAAAATTCACTCCAATGAGCAACTAAAGGCACCTAGGGCTATTAACAACAATGAGAGCATCACAAGTGGTTATCTCAAGAGGTTGCCTCATATACTGCATTGGCTTGTTTCTCACATATTACGTACTAAAAGTGGTTGTTTTTCTAGAGTTGACATAACAATGGTACATCTTTTCTCTCTACTACTCAGCAAAATCAAGATTAATTGGCCATATTATCTTGTAGGCACGATGTTTATCATCCAAGATTTCAACAAAGGGACTTCATTCACTTATCCTTCCATGATAGCCAAGATTATCGATTTATTCAAAATTGACCTCTCAAACTTGGCATACATTCTCCTACTTCAAATTTGGAATTTTCCAAAAGAACTATTACCAACTTGAGGTATTATTGGGATCATATAAAAGAGGTATACTATCTCTTGGAAGAAGGCTCAAGAAGGAAGATTTACAACTATGTGTTGGCTGGTAATTTCGATAGACAGTGTGGTTTGAAATGGTGGGCTTTACTCTATTTGGGTTGTTGTTCGAATGAAGAAAAATAAGGTCAAATTTCTATTGTTTTTGTTTGAAAAAATATTCGAATTGGATGTGGCCGTTGAAGTTCGAATTCCAAATGCATTGAAGGATTAACGTTTACATCAAGTGAAGATTCAAATTCAAATTAAGGCGTTATTCGTGGAGGACGCGTGGAGGCCAGAGAATTCAGAAGCCATGCAATCTTCGAATGTGGCATCATTCTATGATAAGACCGTTAGGGTCGAATTAGTATAAATAGAAGTCTTAGTGTTAGGATTTCATGTGTTCACTTTGTACAGAAACTCACATATACTCAAAATACCAAGTGTTAGGGAAACAAGTCTGAAGAGCAATGTACGTATAGAAACACCACCTTTACTTTTGAATTAATCAAAGTTTCTTTACCTTTAAAGTCATTCCATTTCCAGTTATTCTTTTATCTTTCCAGTTAGAATTTATATCTTTCGAAGTCTTTACTTTACTTTAACAAATCTTTTACATTTCGTTTACAAACCATTTACATTGCTTTACAAGTTCCTTTCGTTTCAGTCAAGTTTCGTTATGACTTTTAATTAAAGTCTTTATTTCTTTAATCGAATTCACATTATTCATATTCTTAAACATTCTTAGTATTCTAGATAAAAGATGTTAGACATAAGTTCCAATATAAGTTTAAACCCCAAATCTTAGACACATGTCCTAGGATCAATCTAGTCGATCCTGTAAGTTACCAAAGATATTGTTAATTTGGAGGACTAGAGGTTGTTTACTAGAAATCACTATAAACAAATTGGCACACATGGTGGAACAGTGTCAAAGTATTGAATTTGTTGAAACTTGTGTCATTTAGTTTAAGCGTTTTGTTTTCTTTGTGATCTTTTGAGTCTAGATATTCGTTGTGTTATATAAACCTTGGAAGTGGAAAGATAAATGACACTAACTGTAACACGGTGGGAGAAGTGACTTGTTTGTTTTGCGTTTGATCGCAAATGTTGCGGATAACAAGAGTCACCACCGACTTTTCTTTTATCCAATTAAGGGAAGGCGAAAAGAATAGGAAAAGACCTTTGTTAGATTCTGAGTAAGGGAGGCAGATATGAAAAGGGAAGGTATTAGAACCCTTTCCATCCGTAGTTATCTACGGGCTCTTAATTGCTTAGCTCACTTTATAAATTGCTTTTGTGTGTGTGTTTGAAAAAATGTTTTTGAAAAGGTATTTCACTTTGACTTCGTAATGATTCTCGACGGAATGTATACGAAGTGTTTGGAAATGTTTTGTTTTGGAAAAGACTTTGTAATGATTCACGCTAGAATATAGACAAAGTGTTTAAAAAGATTTTGAAAAGTGTGAGGTGTAAAAAGTATTTTGATAGATTTGAGCAAGCAAAAGAGTCTTATTACCTACTCAGAATGGTCGTTTCCATGTTATTTAGCTTTCCTTTAGAATAAGGCTATCCATACCATTAGTTGGTAGGTAATCTTATTCGTTGGATGTAAAGGGACATTTGAAGGGACATCAGATGGTTATAGAAGGCAACATGTAGGGATACCTTAGCATATTCGTATGGATGATCATCACTTTTCGTAGGCAACAACCGGGGGACTAGATCATATATTCGTAGGCGACAATCTAGGGTCATTGAGGGACTATGATCTTTATATCGAAGGGACTATGATGATATGTTTGTAAGCGTCTTAGCTAAGATATCCCCACGTTTGAGGAACATGACCATGTATTCGAAAGGCGACAAAAGAGGATACCCTAAAGGGGTGCATGTGTGAAGAGTGTGTTATATTTAGATATTTTATCTTATGATTAGGGTTAGCTACGTTGATTGAATTAGTCTTTGCATATATGCCTAGTTACTAGAAGTTAAATAGGAGCGCAGAAAGTAAATGTCTTAATCATCTATTACATCCCATAAGCAGATACATAATGATAAAAGGAACGCGCGCGAAAAATTATACATCGTGGAAGTAGTTACAAGAATATGCGCGAAATAGATAATCGAAGGAAAAAAATAGTCGGGAGAAGTTTGGAAAAATAGTTAGTAAAAAGTTTTAGGTTAGTAAAAAAAGTTTGAATTTAGTTAACCTAATTACTAAGTGAAAATCGGGTGAATCGGAAACCCTAAGTCTAATTGATTTTAATTAATAAAAGAAATTTAATTTAAATTAAATGATTAACCTAAATCAAACTAATACAATTAATTAATTTAATTAAGAAAAAAATAGAAAAGAAAGTTAATTGTGAAATTAATCCTAATTAAGCTAATTGTTTAACCTAATTACTAATTAATTAATTAAATTAATTGAAATAATTAGGAAAATAAAATTAAAATAGTTAGAAAATAGAAAAAAGGAAAAGGGTTAAAAAAGAGTGTGGTCGCTGGGAATCGCTCCCAGGACCCCCTGGTTACCACACAAACCCCTTGACCAATGAGATGCGTGTTTTGGTTGTCAAGGAAACAACTCCATCAGATTATATGTGATATCCACGTTTCATTTTGAATTTCAAAACAAGTCAAACCGTGGGCCCTGATTGTAATGTGTAGCCAATCAGAGTGAGAGAAAGCGCCACGCCTGCACGCCGGAGGTCAAAGGAAGTCCACGACGCCGGAGTCAAACTCTGATCGTCTTCTCCGACGAGCCAAACTTCTGAACATGCGAAATCAAATCAAAACAAAAAGGAAAAGTGCCCAAATCCCCTAAACAGGACCTTGCGCGTCTCGTGGTGAGGTTTTTATGACTTAAAAGTGGCTGGATCGTGGAACACGAAGCTTCATCATTTTTATGCCCTAACAATGGCAGTTTACGATTTGGATGTTAAAGCTTGCAAATGATGGTTCAATCCTGTTTTAAACAACCTGGTGAACACGTTAGTATGGTTAAATCTTATTAAAACACGATAAAATTTGAAATTCGAATGTAAGAAAAATATGCGAACGACGTTGTATGTATGACATGTTTCAGGGACTTTTGGCCATGGATAATGATTTCTAATGATGGTTTTGATAAGTATTGGATGGCTTTTGGATGTGATCTCGTTGATTACATGCACTTGAGTTAGTGTATGTATGTTATGTTTTGGATGAATTGTTGAGGATAACATGTGATAGCTTGCATGTTATATGTTATTGGTGATGTGTGATAATTGGAAATTCTTGTGTATTGCTTGTTGTTGTTGGAACATGATGTTTGTGCAAGATGATGGATAATTCGAATGTGTTGAATTTTTGTGGTATGCTTGATGATTAAGGTTGATGAGTAATCTTAATTGCATATATGTTAATTAACTTGTACATGCATTCGTGGGAAGTTAGAACTCCGGGTGTTGTCTTGATCCTTGAATGGAAATAGTAACGATGAAACTTCGGGTTCACAATGTGCTTGATCTTATATGGAAACAGAAGCGGTGGACTTTATGTTCATATGGTGGCTTTGGTCTTGTCCAGATCGGAAGCGTGGCTTCGATTCTAAGTTATTAAATCAGAAGCAAGGTGAGCAGAATGTTCACGAATGGTACCACATGCATGAGTCACATTGCATCGTTGTCTCATGAGTTGCTAAAGAATGTGTGTATATGATATAATTGTGGTAATTGATTATGTTAATCATTGAATTGATTGTATTGATGATATTTATGCTGGTTGTGATAAATGTGAATATGTTAGACTTGGAATATTTGGTAATTATATTAATTGGAATAACACATGAAGTGTGTAGAATTATTTAATAGATGTTGTTTTATATTGCTTCCAGTTTATATGCATTTGGTTAATGATGTGAATTATCACCCTTCTGTTGTGATGTTGCCTCTATGTGGGTAACGTGCAGGTTCCGAGGATAGCGGTGCTTCGCACGAGAATAGTTGAGAAGTTTGTCTAGTTATTCCTTACGCTAGGTAGAGAGTCATTGCTCTGGTCATGTAACACGTAGATTATTTGGATTTATGCTTCTATGAGATATTTTTCATGTATTCTCATATATTCTAGATTTATATGTTGAGATACTACGTTGATGTGGCCTTGATGCCGATGTATGAATTCATATGACTTGATTTATGTTATGGATTCATTGTTATTTCATCCAATGGTTATAGTATGGGATGTAATCATTGATAGTATCTGAGAATATGAAATACTCCGCTGTGAAATGCATAGTTTTGTCTTAAAGCATGAGATTCAAATATGTGTTATGATTATGACCAAAATGCAATTTTGCTAAACATATAGAGTATACATATTTATAATTTGTATTTATATATGTGTATATTTTAAATGTGACATACCTTGTATGTGTGCATTTTATTTTACTCTGATTTATGTCATGATTATTTGGGGTTAGAAATTGGGTGTTACAGACCGAACCGACAAGTTCAGTATATTGGATTAAGAATTGGAGTTGAACTTGGTCCAATCAACTTTTCAAAACTACAAGTAGAACAAAATCAGGATAAAAGTAGAAAAGTCAAATTGAACCGTGCAGAATCGCTTGAACCAAAGAACCAGACCTATTTTGTAAAAATGTCTAGTTAAAAAATGCATCAATTGACTTTTTTTTAAAAAATAAATTAATATGTCAATATCAAAACTTTAAATATTCCCTATTCACAAAAATAATTCCTTATTTTTTCTACAATCATATAAACTTCTAAGTTCTATCACTTCCTTATAGTTTTTTATTTCTACAGTCATTCATTATCACCACGTCATAGACATAATCACATCATCGAATTCAATATTGATCATTGTTCAACTCAATATAATTTTGTTGTCCAATTATGACTTGTTTGTTGTTGTTCAAGTCACATTTGCTTACTGCTCTGTTAAGTATGTTATATTGCTTATTTTTGGGGATTCTAGCATATTTTATTTTGACATTCTTAATTATTTAAATTTTATTTTAAATATCATGTTATATCATGAATTTATTTAATAAACAGATCTACCATAGGTTTAACCGATTGAACAAATTGAACCTTAAACTAGGAGTTTTACTGGTTTGACTTGTGATCCATTTCTTAAAAGATTTGTTTAAACTATATTATTAATATATAAATCATTCAATTTTAAAATTTTATATGTCATTAAATTTTTCTAAAATTTAAAAATTAAAAGCCATAAAATTAAAAAAACTAATGCATAAATTTTTTACTAGTAATAAATAACAGTTTTAAAATAAGTATAATGAATAATCTCTTCAAAATTAGACATGAAACATTAATTTTACTCAAGTCAAACTCTAAATTTTCAAATAAAATAGAATAAGCGAGTGACCCAAATAATAATGTAATATCATTTTATTTTGAAGCGCTAGAAACGTGCTTTGTCATTGTTACTTCATAATATAATAATAGTTTAAATAGTCTTTTGATTCATGTACGTTGGCGTGTTTTTTATTTCCATCCTTGTATATTTTTTTCTTGGATAAAATCCTTAAATGTTGAATTTCATTTGATTTTAGTCACTAAAACTAAAATGCCTACGAATTTTTCTTTGAATTTTCTTGCGAATTTTAACTTTAAATATTGGAGAATGAAAAGCTCTGCTATTCATTATTGAAGAAGATTAACTTCATGAAAAATATCAGTTACAAATTCTGTTCTGCTTAATAACAACCATAAGCTAGTTATCCTATTTGTACACTTGCCTATACATAATGCAGAGGTGTTAATAGAAGCACACACAAGGCCTTATTATATTGACAAACCCATTACAGTTATAAGCCCAATATACTTGCAGTCAAAAACAAACTAATGCTGCATTTTCTAATACATACTAATACTCCCCCTCAAGATCAGGGTGGGTGCAGTGGAACCACTTTGAGCTTGCCTCTGAGATCTTTAAATGCAGTGCTGGACAGAGGTTTAGTCATGATGTCATCTATTTGAGCAGAGGAAGGAACATGCTGAATTTTGAGTTTATTGGCTACAACTCTTTCTCTTACAAAGTGAATGTCCAGTTCAATATGCTTGGTACGAGCATGTAACACAGGATTATGACTTAATAAGATTGCACTTAAATTGTCACATAGAAGAGTTGGAGGAAAGTATTTAACCTTTAATTCATCAAGCAGTGATTGCAGCCAGAGCAACTCAGAGGTGGTGTGTGCTAAGGCTCGATACTCAGCTTCTGCACTTGACCTAGCCACAAGTGTTTGCTTCTTTGAGCTCCAAGAAATTAGATTTGGACCAACAAATATACAAGTGCCAGTTGTTGATCTTCTATCATCAGGGTCATTGGCCCAATCAGAATCACTGTAAGCTCTCATGGACAGTTCTTGACTGGATTTGGCTGGTGAAATTAACAAACCAAAAGTAGCAGTGCCATTGAGGTACCTGAGAATGCGTTTTACCATACTCTAATGACTATCAAGAGGGCTAGCCATAAATTGACAAGCCTTGTTCACACAATAAGAGATGTCAGGTCTTGTAAGAGTAATGTATTGCAATGCTCCAACAATGGACCTGTACAGAATAGAATCTTTCATAGAGTCAGTGCCAAACTTGCTAGGCTTGTGATAACTGAGCATAGGAACAGCTACACCATTTGCTTCCTCCATATTCACTTTACCAAGTAAATCTCTGATGTACTTGGTTTGTGTAAGAACAAGAGATCCATTGAGCTGGTAATTGACCTCAAGTCCCAGAAAATATTCGGGCCTTCCTAATTTCTTAAGAGCAAATTCAGTGTGTAATTTGGAGATGACCTTATGAATGAGAGGTGAAGAAGATCCTGTAATGAGAATGTCATCTACATAGACTAAGGCATAGAGAGTGATACCTTGGTGGCTGTAGATGAATAATGAGTGATCACATTTGCTAGCAACAAAACCAAATTGAAACAGTGTTTTGTGCAACTTTTCATACCAAGATCTAGGGGCCTGTTTTAAGCCATATAGTGCCTTGTTTAGTTTACAAACCAGATTTTTGTTTTCACTTTCAAAACCTGGAGGTTGGATCATATAAACCTCATATTCAAGAGAGCCATTAAGGAAGGCATTATTGATGTCAACCTGTTGAATGTCCCACTGGTGTGTTAAGGCTAGAGTAAGTAGAACTTTAATTGTAGCTGGTTTAACAACAGGAGAGAATGTTTCATGATAATCAAAGCCATATTGTTGATTGAAGCCTTTGGCAACTAATCTGGCTTTGTACTAATTGAGTGTAGCATCTGAATTTTCTTTGATTCTGAACACCCACTTGCATCCTATTGCTTTTCTGTGGGAGGGAAGAGTTGTAAGAGTCCAAGTGTGCTTGGCCAAGAGAGCATTATACTCCCTGTTGCATTGCTTCAAACCAATGAGGTTGAGCAAGAGCTTGTTTAAGACTGGTGGGTTCAGTGGGTGCTAAAAATACTTTAGGTTTCAAGCTGCCAGTTTTGCCCCTGGTTATCATGGGATGAGTATTGGTTACTAGTGGTGCCTCAGGTACCATAGTGTGGATAGATGTAGACTCAGTCACAGCAGGTTCAGTGGGATTGCACTGAGCTGGGATATCAGTCCTATTACTAGACTCAGGTTGCTCTAAGCTATGGTCAGACTCAAGGTGTGAAGGTATTTGAGAAGGATTAGTAGGTTGAGACTGTGGACTTTCAGACAATGACTGCTGAGTATTATTAATAGGACTGTTAGGATTAGACCTTGAAGGACTTATGTCATTGACAGTTTGATTAAGAACAGGAGCAGACTGAGGTTGACTTGACTGATGGGACTGATCAGTGTCATTGCTTGGGGAATTTGATGAACTGCCTTGCTGCAGTCTCAGTCTAGGAGCAGATTTTGTGGAGAGAGTATCTTGTTGAGTTGTGTATCCTAATATGAAGTTGTAGGGAAATTGATGTTCATCAAAAACTACATCTTTTGAGATGTATAATCTACCTTCTTTACTAAGACATTTATGACCTTTATGATGAGGGGACACACCTAGGTAGACACAAGCATCACTTCTAAACTGCAATTTATGTTTGTTAAAGGGCCTGAGATGAGGAAAGCATAGACAGCCAAAAGTTCTTATACTGTGGTAGTCAGGAATGATTTTAAAGAGAGCATGGAAAGGAGAGATGAACTCAGGAAAGTGGGATGTAGGTAATCTGTTTAGGAGGTATACAGCATGAGTGAAGCTATGATCCCAATAATTAAGAGGAATTTGAGCATGAGCTAACAGAGTTAATCCCATTTCCACTATACTTCTATGTTGTCTTTCAACTGTCCCATTTTGGTGTGAGGTATGTGGGCATGTTAGTATGCACTATGCCCAATCATTTAGATATTTTGTGAAAGATCTAAATTCTCCCCAAAATCGATTATACGACTTTAATTGACACTTTGAATTGAGTTTGAACATAAGTGAGATATTGTTTGAACAGCCTAAGGCTTCAGACTTATGTTTCAGAAAATACACCCAAGTGTACTTGGTGTATGTATCCACAATGGCCATATAATAAGAAAATCCCTGACTAGACACATTGGGGGAGGGCCCCCATAGATCAACATGAACCAGCTCAAAAGGTGCAGTATATACAGTATTAGATAAAGGTGCATGTAACCTATGTGACTTGCCAACACTACAAGAGCTACAAAAGTTAATATGTTCTTTATTGAATGAAGAAATATTACAGAAGTTCAAAATGGACTTTAGAGCTACAGAATTAACATGGCCTAGTCTATTATGCCAAAGAGAAATTTTATTTGCACAAGTATTAGACAAAGCTATAAACTGATCATTAGAGGAAACACTGACACTGTTGGCAGCAGGGGCTTGATTTTGTTGGAGAGGAAAACAATACAAGCCACTAGTATCCAGGAATCCTTCTAAAAGAACCTCCTTAGATACTTGAGATTTGACAAAACAGTTATTAGCATGGAATTCAAAGAATACATTGTTATCTTTAGCAAATTTTGAGACAGACATAAGGTTTCTAGTAATGCTAGGTACTTGTAAGAGATGTTTCAGGGAGAGAGTTGTGTTAGAGGACTTGAGTTCAGCTAAGCCAACAAATTTAATACTAAGCCCTTGGCCATTACCAATTAGAACCTGATTTGAGCCATTATATCTATGAGCATTATGAAGAAAAGAGATGTTAGGAGTTAAGTGGTGAGATGCACCTGAATCTGCAAACCAGGCTTGGGACTCTAAGTTTGATGGAATTTGAAGATCATCCTGATGAGCTAGGAAAGCTGATGCCTGTGTGGAACTGGACTCTTGTTCCTTCTTCTCTCCTTTGGGTTGACCACTTTGAGTAGAGGCTTGATGCTTTGGTAAAATTGGCTCAAAGTTTTCATCATATCTGTGTCAGCAGTCCATGGCAGCATGCCCATATTTGCCACAGAGTTGACAAGTAGGCCTATTACCTGTGGTATAGTGTGTTCTAGCTCTCCCGCGTCCTCTGCCTCTGAAGTTTGCTCTGCCTCTGAAGTTTTGGGAACAACCTCTGGTGATTTTGTGACTAGGATTCTCCTCTGATTGAGCAATGTTGGCAGTGGCATTGGTAAGAGATAGTTCTTGGCGATATTTATCGAGCTGAGCTTCCTGGACATACAGCAAGGCCTCAATCTCATACAATGTAGGTGGTTCAAGTTTGCCATAAACCATCATGATAAACGGATTGTACTCTTCAGGGAGACCTTGAAGGATAACATCAATTTGATCTCTTTCGGAAATTGGCTCTCCAACAGCAAGAAGTGCATCTGAGATTGCACAAATGCGAAGAACAAATTCAGATATGGATCGATTTGCCTTTTTCGTAATCTTCAGCTCTGCACGCAACTGATGGACTCTGGCTTTCATGACCGCAGTGAAGTATTTGTGGATTTGATCCCAAATCTGATACGAATGCTTGCATGATAGAACACGAGGTAGCACCGATTCAGAAATGGCAGATAGCAGCCATGTGAATAGTGCTTGATCTTGGACAATCCAAGATTCATACTCTTCGATGGGATGTTAGCAAGACGATCTTCGCTTTTGAACATCGTAGGAATTTGTGGATTTACAACAAAGCGATGAAGTTTATGAGCAAGAATTATACCTTCAACTTCGATTCCATAGTAAGAAATTCTTTTCTTGAAGCTTGATGGAGAGTTTGGGTCCAAACACCGTGATTGGATGAATTGGCAAATAGCGATAATCGTAGCGATGGTGAATCAATCTTCCTGACGCATGAATGAAGCTTCTTTGAAGCTCTGAAATAAATTCTTGTAACTGAAGAGAAAAGAAGATCCTTTCTTGAGCTAAAGAAAGGTCAAGCTCCTATTGAGACTTGATGAAGAGGAGCGAAGAAGAGGATGAGCAATGAAATGCTTTGGATCTACTGCGTCTGATACCATATTGGAGAATGAAAAGCTCGCTATTCATTATTGAAGAAGATGAACTTCATGCAAAATATCGCTATAAATTGCTCGCTTAATAACAACCATAAGCTAGTTATCCTATTTGTACACTTGCCTATACATAATGCAGAGGTGTTAATAGAAGCACACACAAGGCCTTATTATATTGACAAGCCCATTACAGTTATAAGCCCAATATACTTGCAGTCAAAAACAAACTAATGATGTATTTTCTAATACATACTAATATTAAAGACTAAAACTAAAAGAATTCTAACATTCAAGATCATTTCAACAAAAAAAAGATAAAATCAAAAGCACGACAACTTACAAGAACCAAATAACTATTTAAGTCTAGAATAGTGCTAATTATATTTACTCCTAATTTTTCATCTCTCCTAACTTTTTTTTTTATGCTGGTGTGAATATTGAAGGTTAAATATCTTGCATAGAAAAGGCGTGGATGAGAAAGTAGCGTTTGTAAATACACATAAAAGAGAAGCTGAGAAGTTATTTTTTTAATAAATAATGTGTCTCGACAGAAGAAAAAAAAAGTGTTTCTTCGTAAAAAAATTTAGATAGGGTGGGTTACCCATAATTGATTTTTCTGTTTTTTTTTTTTCAATTCTAGCAAAAATTTGATTTTTTTAGTTTTGATAAAATTAGATCTTGCTTAAATTAGTGGTTTAATCGATGAAAATAGACATCTGATTTTTAAAACATTACTATATCCATACGAGTGTAAAAGTATTTATGTATATTTAAATGACTAGTTTAAATATCCAATACTAAATCTAAAATGGAAATTACAATTAAATTTGGAACTTAAACATGTAAATTTCACATCTCCCACATTTGAGACAAATATAAATACTCTACCTCATTATTAATTTATTCTTCATAAAATAAATATCCTCAATAATGGCAGACAAAAATTTTATCCCCTTATATTTCTCCTTAAACTTTAATACTTAATCTTCTCAGGACAACCTTTAGAGAATTTCCACACTCTCGAGTAACTCTTTTGTCATGGTGGGAACAGAGAGAGGATACATGGCCTCCACGCCACTACAACCACAAACAAAGGCACATGGATGGTGCCAACATAATTGCCTATTCAGTAGATTAGAGCCTCAACAACATCTTTTCCATCATGGATCTGAATGAAAGTAATTTTCATATTTGTGTTTGTGTTTTTCTTGAAAGCACCATGTGATTTGGATTTTTTATTATAACATATAGGCCTATCCCAAAAAATTTCAGAGGATGATGCGGTAATATATCCTTCCTTGGTTCTTGAAGGAGATTAACGAGCCTATTAAAGGACGGTTGAGAGTTTGATGATGTTGGAATCATCAAGGTGCCATTGTTTGTTGTAATGGTAGTGTGAGAGGCCATGTGTCCCCTATTGGCTTCCATTATGGCAAACGAGTTACTTGAAAGTGTGGAAAATCTCACATGGTTATTTTTTCAAGAGATTTAATATTGGAGGTTGGGTGAAAAGTTAGGACATAATTATTGTCTGCCATTATTGGGATGTGTATTTTACGAGGAAGATACAAAACTGTGATATAGTATTAGAGATATTGGGCTTACGTTTTATAATTCCATATTTATGATAATTTACCTTCTAGATTCATCATAATTTATTGGACTCAAATATTAGATGTACTATATTACATGTATTTGATCTTAATTTTTTATCAAATATATCAACGTTCCACACGCGTTAATATCTCATTCTAGAAGGTGTGTTTTTAGTATAATTTTTTTAGTAATTATATATTTTTGGTAATTTTATTTCATTATAGATGTTCTTTTGTTGTAATTATATCTTTATTTAGCTGAGTATATGGATTGAGGTCCGTGAACGAATTCGCTTAATCTGCAAATGCACAAGTTTTTGACCATTTGTTTTTGCCCATTTAAATTTTATTATGTGTGGGTTTTACTGTTTAAACTGTGGATTAAGGATGGCAGTAGGTACCAATGAGCATGGGTACTAGTCCCTTTCAAGCGAATGAGTGAAAATAATAACCTGATAAATAATCAAGTAACAAACAATCAACCTCAATGTATCAAAAGATACATGAGTGACATATAAAGAAAACATAAAGACCTTAAAAGACTCTCAAAATCCTTATATTGCAACCATGATTTCTTCAATGTGAATGCTTCATATTTTAGGTTTAGCAAGTCCTTATTTTT
Source organism: Vicia sativa (assembly GCA_021764765.1). Classification (NCBI taxonomy): domain Eukaryota; kingdom Viridiplantae; phylum Streptophyta; class Magnoliopsida; order Fabales; family Fabaceae; genus Vicia; species Vicia sativa. The sequence continues at coordinate 161,818,785 of CM038794.1, forward strand.
AGAATCTTGCAGCGTGGGCTTAAACTCTTCAAATCAAATTCAATCTTCTATTTTAAATCAGTTGCAAGATCTTCACCCAAAAATAGGAACAAATCTTCAAAGTTTCCTACAAATCTCCAAGATCATTTTTTATGAAATCAAATTAAATCTAAACTTGTTCCTAATAAAAATCTCCTTGACTTGCAAAATTCATTGAGATATATCCAATTGGATCTCACAAAATTAAATCAAATCTGTCAAGATATATAACAACAGAACCTGCTGTTCAACAGGCTAAGATGTCAAGACATCTGGATCAACATCTGTCTGGTATACATGACAGCAAAACATGTCGTGATAGTTGATCAAGATATTATGTCATCTTGCTCAACATCATTTTAGAACCATGTTTTAGCAAAATTTATGTCAATCATAAAACATGGAACTAAACTAAAAATCTCCTCATTTGTCAAATTTTGGCTAAAACAACCTTAGCACAATTATTTTAGATAGAGGAATAAAACCACAACCATAAAATACAAGCTACGTGCAGAATTGTAAACTTTGTAAAAACCTTAACGAAAAGATATATTAGATATTACATGCAGTTACATAACACCATCTTCAATACTCCAGAAGACAGATGTCCAAACATGTAGTCTGACATCATATAACACAACTTCATCACAACACATGAGCTAGACAAATCAGACAAGTCCATTACTCCCCCTATTACACACGACCAATACTCTTCCCCAAGGGAAAATCCAAATCACCAGAAAATCCAATATGAATTTTTCAAGTTCACGCCTTAGAGGCACATGCAGCAGAAGATAAAATAGCCTCATATCAGGATTTTCACATAACTCCGACAAGAAGGATGTTAGAACATCTTATAAGATATCCTGCAGACAACCACATCAGTAATAGCAAAAGCAACATAAACACCAAACAAGCATGACATACTACCATGCTTCCCCTAAATAGTTGCATATTATAAGCAACCACGATAACTACTATCCCATTAGCAGTAGTACAATCCTATCAGCATGTAATCAATATGCAAGACATGTTTCATAACATCAGAACAAACACAAACACAAACACTTTACCCCCTTTAGCCAAAAATTGTCAAAAATTAGAGTAAATAAAAAAAAAATGGAAGCACACACATTACACACAAGCAATAAACACATATGTAAATAAAATGGCATTTTTCCTAGTTTAGAACGAGGTTGACTTATACATACATTTTCTAAATTTGGCTCTACACACCGAGAAATTATCCATGAATACTTCTATTATCTCGTCAAGGAAATCAACGCATATAGTCATCATACATTGTTGGAAAGTTGCAGGGGCAATGCATAGTCGAAATGACATTTGTCGATAAGCAAACGTTCCATAAGGACACATGAATATAGTTTTTTCTAAATCACGCGGATGAATAAGAATTTGGAAAAATCCTGAGTATTCATCCAAATAATTGAAATATGAGTGCCTAGATAAATGTTCTAACATTTGATCAATGAATAGAAGGAAAAATGGTCATTCCTAGTTACTTTGTTTAGCTTTCTATAGTCAATACACATGCACCATCCATTTTGTACATGTTGAGCTACAGATTCTCCTTTTTTTGTTTTACACTACTGTTACGCTTCATTTCTTTGGTACCATATGTATAGGGCTAACCCATTTACTATATGATAATTGATAAAATATTCCAACCTCGAGTAGTCTTAATATATTTTTCCTAACCACATCACTCATTATGGGGTTTATTCTCCTCTGGTGCTCCCTAGTATGTTTAGAGTTATCCTCTAACATTATTCGGTGTATGCACATATACTGACTTATTCCTTTTAAATAAGAGATATTATAACCTAGAGCTGCAAGGTATTTTTGTAAAATATCTAAGAGTTGATTTGTTTTGTCCATGTTTAGACTAGCATTAATTATAACAAGACAATTTTCATCTAAAAACTCATACCATATATATTTAGGTAGTTCTTTAAGCTCTACAGACGATTTCTTAGGGTCAAACATGTGGTCAGGGGTAAGTGCTAGGGATTCGTGGAGGTTTTCTTCCACACATGGCATATATACTTTAATTCCATCATCCTATATTATGGGTGTCAAGAGAAGTTTTATTATCTCGGTTTGTGATTTTGTATCCAATTTTCTTATACATTCATAAATAATATTAATAGCACAACATGAGTCATTCATGGATGGTGATTTTGGGAACTTGGATATGATAAACTCAACATTCTCTCCCCCACTTCAAAAGTAATTTTTCCTCCTTTGACATCAAACATGGCTCCAGCAGTGGACAAGAAGGGTCTACCTAGAAGGATGAGGATATAATTATCTTCTTTAATATCCTTGAAGACGAAATAAGTTGGGATATAAAGTTGACCCATTATATATGGGATATCTTTTAATATACTGATTAGATACTTAACTGATCAATCATCCAATTGTAGAGACATATGTTACCTTGAAAAATATCAAGGTATTCAAACACATGTATTAAATGAAGATGTTCTCATAAGTTAAGGGTGACTTTCTCAAATAAGGACCTTTGGAGATTATGAGCAAAGTGTTTGAAAGTTTGGTTTTGGAAAATTAAAGATATCAATGATTATAGAGAATATTAAGCCAAGATGTCGAAGCGACGTCGACCAGAAGGAGAACATGTTAAAATGTGGAAATTGGTCGAATCGACTAAGGCTTGTAAAGTGAAGGAAATGGTCGAATTTGGTTTTGTCGACCATAGAGGATTATGGACTTAGAAGAATTTGGTTGTTTTTCTCTTATCAAAAGGGAAGCATGTCGAAGGAATCCAAAAACGGTTGATATTTCATTAGGAGCGGGAAGATTCAAATTTCAAAATCTCTAAGCAGTTGCCAACAGTTTATAACTCGTTTAAGCGCCAAATAGGTGACAACATCTGGTGAAGTGGTTACCTTAGGATTCAAATGCCATTCATCGATTACTCTTAGGCAGTTACTTTGTAAATACTATAAATAAGTAGTTTCAATGTGATTTTTGTGTGTTCACTTGTATACTCAAATTACTTACTAAAACTATGTCCATTATGAGCGTCAGAAAACAAGGAGTTGCGAAGTGCTTGATGTACGTGAATCACCATCTTTATTTCAATGCAAAACCTTTATATTTTAGTCATCTCTTTTGAAACATTTACTTGCGTTATATTTACTTTTTAGCAATCTCTTTGTGTTATCATTTATGTTAATTCTCTTTTTGTTACAAGTTTCGAGTTAACAAAGGAGTCAGCCGACACATACTTTGTTTAGAACAAGTCTGAAGCACAGCCTTCTGTCGGTTACGAGTCACCATAGTTGGTCAAATCATATTATGAGCAAACAGATTGTTAGTTATTTCGTTTAGGCTCTTTCTGTCGGTCACGAGTCACCAGTCAGTCGAGTATAATCATAGTGTGGAAAGTCGTTATACTTGTTCTCTTAGTCTTAGAAAATCTATTCTTAGATAAGGATTTTGATAGAACTAGTATAATCTCAAAAACCTTAGCACGTTTCTTAAAATCAATTGGTTGATCTTGCTAGTAACCCTTAGTTTTAGGACTTTGGAAAGACCAGCGATTGTTTACCATTTTCCACAGTAAACAACATCATTGTTGGTTGAACATCTCTTAGGTTTAATCTATTGCAAATGATTAGTGGAATTAAACTCATGCTCAGACCTAAATATAATAATGCATTGTCAATAATATGTATTCCTACTACACAGGGTATGGAAAAACTTCCAGGATCTTTCTTCTTTTTGGCCAATTTGTTCTCAACAATCGCATGACATTCTAATGGCGTAGGGTCATCAAGTTTCTACTAATTTGTCAACATGTATTTTAGAAATTTATCATAATATGGGATATGGGTTATAGCTTCAGTGAAAGGTATCTCGACATGGAGTTTTTCAATCACCTTCACAAACATTTTATATTGGTCGTCTTGTTTGGTTTGTTTAAGTCTTTGCGGAAATGGAATTGGTGGCTTATACGTAATAGGTGTTATATAAGTTTAGTTTTCTTTCTTATATTCTTTATCTTCTTATTCTCTTTGTCTCTCTTGCTCGACTGGTGGATCATGTTTCTTTGTCAGGTTTTCCTTAAACCTAGGGTTTATAGGGCCAGTGTATGCAGTTCCACTATATAGTAAAATAGCGTTATCATATCCTTTAGGGTTAGGTAGAGGTTGTCCAGGAAATTATCCTTCTAGTATAGCCTGAGCAGTTTATTATTGTGCTACATGAGAGATTTTAGTTTCAAGCATCTTGTTACGAGTTACCACATAATCGACTTTGTTGCGTAATTGAATAATCAACTCATTTATATGAATGTTATGATTCATAAATTATTTATTTTGTTGGATTTGAGTTGGAATGAAATTTTCTATAATCTTTTCTAGATTTGATTTATGGGGTACAACTTGATTAGGTTGTGATGTTCTTTGAGCTTGGAAACCTTGAGATCTTTGAGGTGAAGTGTTTTGAACATGATTGTTATTCTTATAAGAGAAGTTTGGGTGGTTCCTCCATCCAGGGTTATATGTATTTGAGTAAGGGTTCCCTATGTATAACATACTTGATCTGGGTTTGTGAAGCAACTCTATTTTCAAAAATCGTTTAATTCTCGAAAACTAGTGAAATCGCCACCTAATTTTATTTGTTCTAAAAAGAACGGGAAAATATAGATAAAACCCCAAAGAAGCGGATAAGGCGGTCTACGTGACCAAAAAAGTGGAATCGGGAGTCGGTTATGTAAGGGGAAGGTATTAGCACCCCTTACATCCATCGTACTCGATGGGACCATTTTAATTCTAAGTGTTTGTGTATGTGTTTATTGCTAAGTTATGAATAAAAAAAGAAGAAAAAGGGTCTGTTTGTTATTATTTTGAGTTTGGCACGGTTTCAGAACCGCGTGCCTACATATTCCCTTGTGCAATGGGAAAGTCAAAACTCTGTAGTTCCTCTTAAAAAGGTTTTAAGTTTGTTGTATTGATTTTATAAGAAAAATCGTGCATTAGACATTTCAAATGCTTGAACTCGGACTTGTTTAGTTTGTTTGAAAAGCTTTAAGCCCATGTTCGTATTTGAAATAGTTATTGCACCCTCTTTGTCGGAAAAGAGTTTGATGATCGCATATGAGCGATAAAAGAGTTTGAGTGAGTTAAATTGTTTTTTAAGTGGATGAAAAAGTACCGAACAACAAGACTAACGTCTTACGATTCAAATACTAGAAACCCAAGGAACTAATGTTCGAACGAGTCGTCTATCACCCAAAAAGGTTTCCTTGAGAAAAAGTAAAGTGAAACGAGTTTCACGTTATTTAGAAGTCTTTAAGCAACTGGTCTAGCGTCCAACGACTTAAAGACTAAAAGTTTATTTAGGGACAAGTTTTTTAGCAATTGGTCTAGCGTCCAACGACTAAAAAACTTGTACTTTATTATGAAAAAAGTTTTGAAAATGCACTCGACGTTGGATCGAGGTTTGAAATTTTATTATGAAAGTGTTTTTTGAGATACATGCTGAGATGAAGTATGGAGTCGGGTTATGATTAATCAAGTATATGGACTTGATTAACCTCGTGAGGATAGATGCTCCTATCCCCAACCATGAGACCCTGGTGCATGGTGATTGGTATATAGACCAATATTATTTTCGGGTTATGATCGATTAAAACAACAAGGGCTTTAATCAACCTCGTGAGGATGACCATGCCCATCCCCAACTATGAGACCCTTTAGGAAATCGGCATATGAGCCAATCAGGATGGAATCGAATTGATTTTAATTTTAAGGGTTAATACCTATTTTCACCCCTGACATATGGGGTGTATTTGAAAAAAACCCCTGCCAAAAAAAAAGTTCCAATTGTTACCTTGACAAATTTTAAAAGTTTCATTTTTTACCTTTAGGATGCCACATCACCTAAAAGGCTGATGTGGCTTATTTTTTTGTTAAATTTGTAAGTTTTTGTTATTCCACGTCACATAATTGCCATTAAAATGACCAGAATGCCCTTAGCTCCATTTATCTTAAAATCCCAAATTATTTTGCAAAGCCTAAGTTTCAATTCAGACCCTCCAAATTAGGGTGCAGCCATCTTCCACCGTGTTCCCTTGGTCCTCCAACCGCTACCCGTCTTGTCCCTCCACTATATCTCTCTCAAACCAATGTCGAACGCTCATCTCCACCACGGCCTCCCTCTTCTTCATAACAAACCTTCATACCATCTCTATTGCAGAGACCAACCTTTCACCTCCTTCACCGGAAACGACCCTGTTTCCATCGTATTCCACCCACCTCACAGTCCCTTCGCTGGAAACTCGTCCACCATAACCTTCTATCCATTTTGCTCCAAACCGTAACACTCCTTCCACCGGTACCCCCTTCACTGGCGAAACCTTCCCAATACTACCATCTCCGTCTCTTTCTTTCAACACCACCACCTTACACCATACTACAGTTCCGTCATTCATTCACCAACTCTCCGTCCAAACACCCTCCAACCGGATCTCATTCTCAAACACCACCAGATTCGTATTTTCCTCCGTCAGCTTCAACCTTTTCATCTCAACTCCGACATGCTCTTCTCCTCGCTAAAACCTCTGCAAATCGACCCTCTCCGTCTTCTTCATCTCGCCATCCCCAATCGTATCACTTCGTCTCTCACTTTTCCGTAACTCGTCGTCCGATTTTCAACCTCCCTGTCCACGCCAATACTCCCTCCTTCATCAACCTTACAAAACCACGTCCATTACTCACCCTTCATTGATCTCGTCAACTCAAACATCCTAAACCTTCGATCCACATCCGGTTCCTTTTAATTTCCAGAACCATTACATAAATCCCTCTAGCCGCTTTCAGATTCTCACCCGCCACCGGATCTGCTACATCAAAGCTCCATCATAATATCTCTTCAAGCAAACGTTAAAGTGCCAGTTGTTGCTCTTCCGTTTCCATCAGTGGTTTCCACAACACTAGCATCCATGTTTCAACACAACAACATCGATTGGAGGGTCTGAATTGAAACTTAGGCTTTGCAAAATAATTTGGGATTTTAAGATAAATGGAGCTAAGGGCATTCTGGTCATTTTAATGGCAATTATGTGACGTGGAATAACAAAAACTTACAAATTTAACAAAAAAATAAGCCACATAAGCCTTTTAGGTGATGTGGCATCCTAAAGGTAAAAAATGAAACTTTTAAAATTTGTCAAGGTAACAATTGAAACTTTTTTTTTGGCAGGGGGGTTTTTCAAATACACCTCATATGTCAGGGGTGAAAATAGGTATTAACCCTAATTTTAATTGTGTTCAAAGTGTACAATGGTGAATAAATGCGGAACAAACAGAAAATTATCACACAATACAATCAGAACTTTAAATAATTATTAGAAACGATCTTTCCTATTTGATAAGAAATTGACTAATAGTTTAATCGATAAATTATCAAATAAGAACTATCAGAGCTAATTATTACTTAGTACATCGCACAAAATATTATTTACATAAAAATAAAATAATTGAAAAAGGTAAAGGTTTAGAGATAGCCTGTATGACGCGAGTTTGAGCGGTGCAAAAAGAAAACCAGAGACGATACTCTTGGGTCCAAATAAAGTGCCCAATGAGCCTTCAGAAAACTTCGTATGAAGCGCAATGCGTCATTGATCAGAGAAACGGAAACTCAAAGCACACAGAAATAGCGGCAATACAGGTATATCGGGGTCGAATAGAGAAAAATTCTAAAAAATTTCCTATTAAATAATAAAAAAAAATCTAACTAACATTATTATTATTAGGGTTAATACCTACTTTCACCCCTGACATATGAGGTGTATTTGAAAAACCCCCCTGCCAAAAAAAAAGTTTCAATTGTTACCTTGACAAATTTTAAAAGTTTCATTTTTTACCTTTAGGATGCCACATCACCTAAAAGGCTTATGTGGCTTATTTTTTTGTTAAATTTGTAAGTTTTTGTTATTCCACGTCACATAATTGCCATTAAAATGACCAGAATGCCCTTAGCTCCATTTATCTTAAAATCCCAAATTATTTTGCAAAGCCTAAGTTTCAATTCAGACCCTCCAATCGATGTTGTTGTGTTGAAACATGGATGCTAGTGTTGTGGAAACCACTGATGGAAACGGAAGAGCAACAACTGGCACTTTAACGTTTGCTTGAAGAGATATTATGATGGAGCTTTGATGTAGCAGATCCGGTGGCGGGTGAGAATCTGAAAGCGGCTAGAGGGATTTATGTAATGGTTCTGGAAATTAAAAGGAACCGGATGTGGATCGAAGGTTTAGGATGTTTGAGTTGACGAGATCAATGAAGGGTGAGTAATGGACGTGGTTTTGTAAGGTTGATGAAGGAGGGAGTATTGGCGTGGACAGGGAGGTTGAAAATCGGACGACGAGTTACGGAAAAGTGAGAGACGAAGTGATACGATTGGGGATGGCGAGATGAAGAAGACGGAGAGGGTCGATTTGCAGAGGTTTTAGCGAGGAGAAGAGCATGTCGGAGTTGAGATGAAAAGGTTGAAGCTGACGGAGGAAAATACGAATCTGGTGGTGTTTGAGAATGAGATCCGGTTGGAGGGTGTTTGGACGGAGAGTTGGTGAATGAATGACGGAACTGTAGTATGGTGTAAGGTGGTGGTGTTGAAAGAAAGAGACGGAGATGGTAGTATTGGGAAGGTTTCGCCAGTGAAGGGGGTACCGGTGGAAGGAGTGTTACGGTTTGGAGCAAAATGGATAGAAGGTTATGGTGGACGAGTTTCCAGCGAAGGGACTGTGAGGTGGGTGGAATACGATGGAAACAGGGTCGTTTCCGGTGAAGGAGGTGAAAGGTTGGTCTCTGCAATAGAGATGGTATGAAGGTTTGTTATGAAGAAGAGGGAGGCCGTGGTGGAGATGAGCGTTCGACATTGGTTTGAGAGAGATATAGTGGAGGGACAAGACGGGTAGCGGTTGGAGGACCAAGGGAACACGGTGGAAGATGGCTGCACCCTAATTTGGAGGGTCTGAATTGAAACTTAGGCTTTGCAAAATAATTTGGGATTTTAAGATAAATGGAGCTAAGGGCATTCTGGTCATTTTAATGGCAATTATGTGACGTGGAATAACAAAAACTTACAAATTTAACAAAAAAATAAGCCACATAAGCCTTTTAGGTGATGTGGCATCCTAAAGGTAAAAAATGAAACTTTTAAAATTTGTCAAGGTAACAATTGGAACTTTTTTTTTGGCAGGGGGATTTTTCAAATACACCCCATATGTCAGGGGTGAAAATAGGTATTAACCCTAATAATAATGATTAGGATAGCAGTTAGTAGTAATAATAATTCTAATAATAATATATATTACTAATCCTAATTCTAAACAAACAAAATAAATAAAAAAGAAAAATAGAAAACAAAATCATTTGTTCTCTCTCTCTCTCTCTCTCTCTCTCTCTCTCTCTCTCTCGCTTCAACGCTCCTTCCATCTCTCGACCCTCTCGATGGAAACCCCGAAATCCCAAACCCTCTCTCCTTCTCTCGCGAGGCATGTTTATGATCTCTCTCAATCTCCCTCACTCGCTTCTCACACCAGACTCGCCTCTCTCTCTCTCTCTCTCTCTCGCCATACATGCAATCCGTGGAAACCCTAGTCCAAACTCTCTCTCGATTTGGTTTTGTTGGTTTACTACTTGTTTTTTTCGATGTTTTATGATGCTGAATGCCACGGTTTTGTAGGTACCTACCGGATTCTTGGACCTTGAAGGGGTTGGAACCCTAGCTTGCTGCCTTCGATCGCTTCTCGGGTGAGACTGCTCAAATTTCTCTCTATCTATATCAGAACTAATTTTCTGAAAGATTTTCTGAAGGCTTTTAGTTAGGGAAAATGATGATAGTTGGGTTAGGTTTGTTTTGATTGTTCTGTGTTTGGTTTCTGCATTTGGGTTTTTGATGGTTGTGAAAGAACAGATGCTATCTTGATCAGTGTTTTTGGTTATGGAAGGTTGATTATATTTTGAGCTGGTATCGTTATAGAACAGATGCACACTTGGTCATGGTTTGGGTTTGGCTTTTGGTTGTTTTTTGAAACTGTTTCTGGTCTTGGATTTTTGAATATTTGTTATGTGTTTTTCAACTGATATCTCTCTCTGCTGGCTTTTGTGAGAAGAACAGATACTATATCCTTGTGATTTTTTGAGTGTTTGTTATTTGAACTCTCTTCTTTGTCTGCTGGGTTTCTTGAACAGATATACACTTTATTATCTTTCTGTTGTGGTGTATTTTCTGAACAAATATTGGTGATCTTTGTCTCTTTGTGTCATTTAGATTGGTATCCTCTGTCAACAGATACTATGCTTGATCTCTTTAGATATCATGCTTTTTTTCTTATTAGTTATAACAGACTTCTGCCTGCTCAAAAGTTGGTCCTGTTATCACTCATGTGCAACTTTATCTTCCTTGGGACTTAATTTTGTTGCAGTCTGTGGTTGCTTGTAATCAAACTCTCTGTCCTCTTTTGGATAAGCTGCCTGTTGTATCATTTAAAATTGACCCTTGGCATTTTGTCACTTCTTTGCATACATTCTGCTGTGGTAAAAAGACACTTACTTATGCTGATAACCAAGTAATGAGGGTAAAAATATGGCTGTTTTTGCTGATCTGTGCTATGCTGCCTATGTTGAATTTATATCTTGGGCTGAATTGAAACAGTTTGCCAAACTGTTGGTCTGTTGGGCTATTTTTATTTAGGAAAATATGATGTCTTCTCTGATTTCCCACTTCACCTTCCTTCGTGAACCAACAACACCAGTTGTTGTGATTTGCGATAGAGGTAACGACCGATGAAGGAATTTAAGTTCCGAGGCTTTGTCATTTGAAACAATTGACCTTTAATCCTGATTCCTTAACACAACCCTCGTGATGAGTCCGAAAAAGCATAATTCTTTTGGTTTTCGTACGAAATTTGTTTTGTTACTACTAACTATGTTTTCTTCTTGTTGTTTCAGGTGACAATGGATGACACGACATGAAAGAGGAATGCTCGGATACGAAGAACAGTTCGGAGGAAGACAAATAATTAGCTCGGGCAAATTCAGAAGCTTGTAGCATTAGGATAAGATTAGGATCTCTTAGAAACTTGTAGAATTATGACACTTTGTACCTTTTTGTAACCTTTGTAACTCAAGATTGTAATTCGAATTCCAATAATAACAATAAATTCTTTTTTTGACATTGTATATCTTGAGATGAATGAATACCAACCATTTGCATAGCATTTCGATCAGATGTAATTCAAACACCAAGAACAATATTTCCTCTTTTTTCGAATTCAAATGCCTCCAAACAACAAATAATTTCTTTCCTTAAAATTTAAATTCAAAAATAAATAATGATTTTCTTTTTTTTGAATTCAAATTCTGAAACAAAAAAAATCCTTTTCGGCCAAATAATCCTTAACAATTCCTTTTGCACCAATGATCCGAAACCGTTCGAAATCTCGTGAATTAAATTGGTAAAAAAAAATAAAATCCTTCCCAACACAGTTTTCGTGAAAAACTTCCCAGTAGGAACTCCTCTGAAACCACAATAAATGAACATCTACGCTTGCAATAACGAGGTAAAACGAAGGGGAAATTTTGGGGTCCGACAGTTTGGCTCAACAAGAAGGCTCCAATCAGTAGTCATGTGTGCTTGAGTTCCACAGACTTCATATCCAGTTTGTATTGCAGTTGCAGTGGTTGTGGAGTTTACGACTAAGATTTCAACTTTTTGTACCAAGGCGTCCATTTTAGCGTTCATATGGTCTAGGCAACCCACTTTGTATATACCTTATTTTGTTTCTTTATTCTCTATTGATGCTCGTTCAGACCCCCACTAGTAATAGTTTTGTGCCATATATTTTATGAGTGTGCAAGCTTCGGGGTATAATGTGTTCATTAGTGCACCGTTAGTGGCATCGTCAATGGTCATCTTGGTATTATAAAGAAGTTAATTATAGAAGGTATGAATGATTAGCCATTATTCTAACATGTGGTGGGACAGGCTCTTAATAGTTATTTGTATCTTTCCTAAGCGTCGAAAAGAGATTCACTATCTTATTGAGTAAATCAGGATATTTGGTTTCACAAGCCAACAATCTTACTTGGTGGAAAGTATCTAGCAAGGAAAACTTTTCTTGAGGTCATTCTAAATGGTGATAGAATTCAATGGGAGGGAATCTAGCCATGTGTTTGCTCTATCTTTGAGGGAAAAAGGAAATAAACATAAATGTATAGCCTCAAAAGCACCATTTATTTTCATTGTGTCAGGTAGTTGGATAAACAATTTCAAATGTTGGTTAGAATTCTCAGTTGGGGGACCAGATAATTGGTTTTGTTGCATGATTTGTAGTAAAGTGGGTTTCAATTCAAAATTGTGAGTCGGAATTGCATGGTTGAGAATACTCAAATGAGGTTCTTTGTTATAAGGTAAAGCAAAATCCTTAAGTGGCTTAAGGTCCTGTTTCTCTCTCGTTGCTCTATGGATTCATCAGAGCAAAATTTTCGCTCGTGCATATCTTTCTCGGTTTAGCTACTAGGTCTTTTAAAGTTCCGATACTGCGAGTTCTTCGCATTTATCGAAAGGTGTGCCCTAGTCTAGACAGTGCAACAACGGAGTTACGATATTTGACGTAATTGGTCCCCGACAATGGCGCCAAAAACTCGATGGGGTTGTTTCTCAAGTATACAAAAATCATCAGAGTAATACAAAGAGTGTCGAACTCATAGAGACCTAATAGTCAAGCTATTGTTTTCTATCATTACGGTTTTTATCTAAGGCTAATAAAATAAAGATTGAAGTTGTGCAAAAAAAGTAAATAAAAGACTTAAATTAATATCAGAAATACAGGGTTGGACTAGTAGGGATGACAATGGGCCGGGTCGGTGCGAGTTTCATACTACCAGAACCCGCATCCAAAATCACCACCCGAACCCAAACCCAAACTCAAAGGCTATTCGGGTGGTAAAATAACACCCACGCCCACACCCGTTGGGTTCGGGTTTTTCCACCCAAAACCGAATCCAAAACAAAAATACAAAAAGTACAACAACAACATTAAAATTCAAAACACAAAAATTCCATCAAGGTCTCTTAAAGAAATTAAGGAATTAAATTATAACTTTCTATCAAGTTTGGTAACATTATAATTAAAATTAAGATCTTAAATTATATAATTTAATGCCTAAGCATAGGGGTGTACATGAGTCGGTTTGGGTTGAGTTTGGCCAAACCCAATACCTAATCCATATAGGACACTCTGGTTTGAGTGAGGTAAAATAACCATCCGCTACATTAATGGACCGGTTTCGGCAAACCCACTAATTTTCGGGTTGGGTTGGGTTGGGTAGTGGATTGCCCAAATAAGTTTTTTTTATTTATTAATTTTAAATAACTAAATGACGAGTCATCATATATTTTCATAAAAATTATTCAAAATTTTTTATCTTCTTAAAAAAAAATAGAAAAACCTATTTTTATTATTTCTTACCATCATAAAATAATAAAAAAAAAACATCAACTAGTAAAAATTATCATAAAATACTAACAACAAACTAAACTTGCATGACATAAAATCGTATTAACATAAAAATAATCAGAGATGAAATATTGAAAAGTAGTTAAAATCATGGTTCATTAAAATAGTAAATGTTCAAGAGAATAAAATTTCAACAACTAAGTTATTATTCATCAAAATCATTAAAATTGTAAAAAAAAAAAAGTTTGATTTATGGGTCAGTGGCTTTTTTGGGTTTGGGTATGGTTTTACCCGAAATCCGATTTTTTAATGGGTTTTTTAGTTTCTAAGCCCATATCCACCCAATGACCCGACCCAACCCATTTTTATGTATTTTTTGGTGTGGATTTGACCGGGTTTTGTGGGTTCAATCCATGTATACCCCTCGGGTGTAGTTTCGAGTTTCGGATGTGGGTTTAAGTGAACCCAAACCCACACCCGAAATATCGGGTGGCACCCAAACCCAGTCAGCCCGGGTTTTCACCTATTGACTCGAGTTTGGGTGCGGGTGACCCCTGTGGGTTTGGGTCAGCCTGCCATCCCTAGGACTATGGATATCATCAATTTATTGATACTCTTGTTGTTCACAAATTGAATTACTATGAGACAATATTTTTCTACTTTGAAACTAACTAAATAATAGAAACTCTTGCTTCCGAATATTTCGAATAAGATTTTACTCTATAATCTATTCCAGTCATTTTCACGATGGTAGAGGCTACTTGCGTTAAAGTAGTAAAAATGTATTTTAAGAAATCGATTATTTACTTAGATGAAAAAGTAGTTTTGATTGGAAAATAATATTTTAAAAGGTTCCCGACGTTTACTGGGAAACAATATCTTAAACTTACAAACGCGTTTGAAAATAGATTCAAAAGTACTTTATTAAAATGCTAACCTTCCTAATTAATTAATAAATGGCATTCGCAGTTTATACAAATTTAAAACTAGACAACTTTAATCTTTTATACTGAACGACTTTCGATCTTACTCGGTTTAGAAATGGTTCTACTTTCGTAAGTCTGAATTTAGAAAAGTTCTGATTAAAACCGAAACAACCCCATAAGTATTTCTCAATGAACAACAATTTAAAGGACCGTTGAATCGACGATCCGCACATTCGACCACTTATAAAATTAGCTAGACTTGTTTGTAAAATGCGACAAAACAATTGATTTGATCATGAAATGAAACATAGTGAATAATTGGAATAAAATTTTTAATGTGCAATTAAAAGAAAGGTAAAAGAAAAATATGCGATTAAATAAAGAAAAGATGATAAAATAAAGGTAACACGATTAAATAAAGAATCCTACTTCGAAGAGACTTTTAATCTGGTACAAGAAGTTAATTGTTGAACTTGAATGCGAAAAGTAAATTGATGTCATGATTAAGCTTCAATAAATGTTTCTCCAAACTCGACTACAAACTCGATCAATAATGCGACAACTCTTAGATGCGAAGAGTTAATCGCTTACAAATTTGACAATATATGACTTATGTATGTAACTAAGTTTGGATCTTCAAAAGTGAAATTAATGGTGATATTTATAGTATTCCAAAAACCCTAAAATCACAAAGGAGGTTGTCAAGAGAAAATAGGAGGAAGTGAGGGTGAGTGCTTGACCAAGAAAGCTCACTTTCCGACTGCTTTGTATTTGCAACATGCGGTGACCGCCACACTCTCCATGGCAAACGCCATGCTCATAAGGAAACTAGGAATTGGTATTTTGACCATTGAGACGTGGACCACTCATAGCCACCTCTGTGGTGAACGCCCTGATGGTCGCCTTGAGTGCATTTTGCCATGATTCTTTTATTTTTCAGTCTGTTTTGCTCTGTTTCTTCACATACAACTCCCAAATGGTCATTTATTTGAACATAGTCAAAATACCAACATAATAGTGGAAATGGAAACAAAACAAAAATAAATCATGCGTAAATTAAGTCAAATATACAATGCGTTTTGATCATATCACCCAGCACCTACGGATAAAAAAGAAGTTATATCCATCCGGTCCCAGACTCTTTGAACCCTCACAAGCCCAATTAGCTTTTATAATCTCCAACTCTGAAAATGAGCTTCCAATAAATCCCGCTAAATATGTGAAATAGAATTAAAAGAGATACCATCAAGTAAAGGGAGATTAAAATCAGGCTCCATATATTTCTCAAAAAAATGTTTCCAAATTTCCTCCTTTACTTCACCTACTGACTCTACTACCCTTTCTTCCATAGCAACGTGACTAATGAAATTACCCCTTCATCTCGTCTTCATCACACAGTGGAAGCACTTGCTATTTGAATCCCCTTCACCATCCTACTTCAACCTCAACTTTTGAAGAATCATGTTTTCTTTAATTCTCATACAAGTCCACATACTACTAGTAGCCGGACTCCTAAGAGCCACCACTCCCTCCACTTGATCCTCCCTATAAGAAACTAACAAAATATCCACCTCATTCAAAGAATTCTCCCCTTCCTCAATTTCCAAATCAATTTTACCAAAAACATCGATATTCCACCTCATAAGGCTAAACTTGAGCAATCTTAATTTCTCATTTAGCACAAAGTCTCCTCTACCTTCAACGTTCAATTTCCCTCATTCGCTATCCACACAAGGAAGGAATTCCTTATCATCAAACCAACGATTATTGACCATAAATAATTTAGGTCCCCTATCCTCCTTATTGATCACAAGCCAAATATAACAGTGGTCATATATATCCCTATCCCCAATCAACTGACAAACAATACCCCACTTACCGATTAAAGAATACTCTACCAGAAAATGATCTAACCCGCTCATCGATTTATCATCGCCACTATACCAACTGAAGCATAAAGGTGTGAAAAGCACAAGAAAAAGGGGGTTTAAATTGGGTTTTATGCTTTTAAAACTTTTGATTTTAAAAACAATCCCCTTTAATATGCTTTGCTTTGATGAAGATTTGAAAGATATGAAAGCAATAAATAACACAATATTTTTATCCTAGTTCACTTGAAACATCTACCCACTATAGTCCACCCTTCCGAGGTGATTTTCCTCTCTCCCACGAGGACTTAATCCACTATAAACAAACTGATTACACTTGCACGGGCAACCGCCAGTGACTAACACATTCGCATACCAACTGTGTGTGACTAACAACCTCTAAGACTAATTGTCCTAGACTTCTTGAGAAGATGACCCAAATGGTATCTCAAGGAACAATCAAACAACTGTTTGATAACAAGTTTGTTTACAAATAAATATGCTTCTACACAAGCTGATATGTAAATAGATTTTTAGTACAAATGACTTGAAAGAATTTACAACTTTTTACAAAGAATAATGAAGTTTATGCGCAAAGAGTTTCCTCGTGAATTAACAGTTGTTTCTTCAAGTCTTCAAGCTCTTATATAGTGCCATGCATGATGTAATAGTTGGAGAGTACATTTGGAATATGAAACTTGTGGCGGCTTGAAAGAACGTGGGGGACAAAATCATATGCAGCGTATGTCCTTCATGGTAGTGGAATGAAACATTTTGTTTGTACCATGTAGTATTGTACCACGTTAAAATTATCTTTTTTCCTTATGCACTTTAGAGGCTTCTGCGAGCATGAGTTTAGAAGTGGAGAATATAACTTATGGTTAATCAAAATTTCAAGTCTTTAGAGTCTTCATATCTTCCTCTTCAGAAGCTTTAACACTTGGTTTTGAAGAACCTTGCATCGTAACCAAAGGTTGAAAGAACTTCAAGTCTTGGAATCTTCAGAATCACATTCTTCAGAGTCTTTAACACTTGGTCTTATAACCTTATATCGTAACCTAAGTTCAGAAGAACTTCAAGTTTTGGAGTCTTCAGAATCACATTCTTCAGAGTCTTCAGCACTTGGTCTTCAGAACCCTTTGTGTCGTAACCAAAGTTCAGAAGAACTTCAAGTCTTTCGAATCTTCAGAGCCATGTCTTCAGAGTCTTCGAGCACTTGGTCTTCAGAACCCTTTGTCTTCTGAAACTTGAGTCTTTAACATCTTGACATAAGTCACACTTCTGCCTTTAGATCTTCTAACTGGTTTCTTCAAACGAACGTATCAGAGTAACTAAACTTCAGAGCCTTCTGAAGCTTTCCTCGCTACTTTGTTCATCAGAACCTCTGTAGCTTATAAGTAGAACATATTCTCTTCTAATGTCTTGGCCACACCATTCATCAGAAGCAGAACCTGTTTGTTTACTTAGAAATACAACAAACATTAGAGTAAAAAAATTATTCACTCAAACATACTCTTTGTTATCATCAAAACTCAGAGACATAATTGCATAACCAAATATTGTTCTAACAAAGCGGTATCCGTTGAAAGGAATATAAATCAAATTACCATCAGAAACAAAAGAGGAGAAATACCTCATTTTAAAATTTATGTCCACACTTTTACCCTTCCTATCCCTTTCGTTCTTGGTTGAGTTAAAATCTCCACCCATAATTCATTCGCCATTAGTAAACTTAGCTCTCAACAACAAAATATCCCTCCATATTTTTCTCCTCAAATGCAACCCACAAGGAGAGTAAATATTAACAATATAGTACACTCTCTTCTTCCAACATAATTTGATACCAATAAACCCATCTCAGTTGAAACTCTGAATTACTTCACAAAATCCTCCTTCCATAATGTGACTAAACCTCCAAAGGACCCCATTGATTTGGAAAAAGACCATCCAACCTTTTACTTATTCCACAATATGCCTTCCATATAACTATCTACCTCCCCCAATTTAGATTCTTGGGTAAAAAATATATCATAACTACCTTGCTTAATAATGTGACTAATATTCTTTCTCTTCATCATGATACCTCCTCCCCTACTATTTAATGAACCAATAATTATGACCTCAGGTTGAGTTGCGACTTCACTCCTTGCTTTCTTACCTATCCTTACTTTTCATCTCATCAATTTTATTCTTAATATCCCTCCCTGCACCTTGCAGAACAACTTCAATTTTATAAATAGTTGATCAAAGTTTCCCTCCTATATTAGACTCAAATTGCTCGTTGAATATGAAATTACAAAGCGTTATATCAGCGCCATATAAGCTCCCACCACATAGAACCGTCCCTGTAAAAAATCCCTAATAAGATCCAGATGCATGCTTAAGAGGTAGCAAAGACGTATTGGGCTCGTTGCAAACACTTTTCACGCTACCCATCTGTTTACAACCCACCGAAACCCCGAAAGAAGAAATCGGGTCCGAAGACTCTTTTAAGGCTATCTTCTTGGGCCTTTTATTTTTCAATAACTTAGGCCTACCCACCTCATAAACACATCTCAACTCTGTGATCCGCTTGGTAACCAAATGCCTTTTAACATTAACTTTCTTGGGTTTAAAGAAAGTGTTAAGAGAATAACCGTCTTCCTTTTATAAAATTTTAGGAACAAAATAAATGGCTGAATGAACCCACCACCTGTCTTAGCTTTAGCTCCCGCCTCCTTCACCGCCACTAGGGCATCATCGAAATAACCAATAAGCCTCTCATTTACCTTTTTTCGAGAAGATTTTGTACCCTCACCACCCAAACTTTCCTTAACCATCGACGCCGATTCGACACCACCTTTACTGTTCAAACAATGCACCAAATTGTTGCAGGACCCATAATTGACATACTCACGATCACATAAAGCTTCTTCATAATTATCATCTTCCTGATTGTTCCAACGAAAAGTAGAATCAAATGAAGAATTCAAAGAAACACTCTTCCATCCTTTCCGATTCAAATTAACCCTTGAAGGCCCGTGTAAATCTTCAAAAAATTTAATACTGAAAAAAGAATCATCAATCTTGACATTAAGAAATTCATTCAGGACAAAGCGACACAAAGTTTTAATTAAAATCATAGTTAAGTTGTGCGACTGAAATGAAAGAGGGCAAAAGCACCATTTAAGATGAAGGAAATTTTTTGTCAGACTGTACTAAGACATTATAAGTAAAGTTTAATTCTATTTAAAAAAATCAAAATACAAATTAGCGATTTCAATTTTTTCTTTCAAAAACTAAAAAATGAAAAAGAATTTTTAAAAATACATTTATAAAATATTATATTCAGACAAATTTTTAATTTTTAAATTTTAAAAAACTAAAATAGAGCTTTCATTTTTCTATTTTTGAAAACTTTTTTACCTTGCATTTTATTATTTGCTAGTATATTCTCCAAATCATAAATAGCGGTTTTTCACTTATCCCTACCGCAAACACCGAACCCAAAACCCAAACTCTCCGCCACTCTCAAACTCCGCCACAAACCACTCTCATCTCTCTTCAATTTCCCCCAATTTTTCAAACCCCTTTTCTTCCTCAATTCACAACCACCACCAATTTTCTCCGTTTCGAAATGGAGAATCTTAACTTAGCCCTCGTTTCTTCCCCTAAACCTCTGCTTCTGGGACATTCCTCCTCAAAAATCGTCTTCACAAGAAGAAAGCCTTTCGCTTTTGGGACGTTTCGCGTTTCTGCTAACTCTTCATCCTCTCATGTCACCAGGGCTGCTTCCAAATCTCACCAAAATCTAAAATCTGGTATTTTTTTTTATGTTATGAATATGAATTTTTGCTTGAAGAAATAGGGTTATTAGGTTATGATGTACTTGAATGAAATGTGTGTAATTATATTGAAATTGAAGTTGAATCGACATAGTTATAATGAAATTTTTCATATGAATGTGAAGAGGCATGCATAAGTAATACATGCTGGGAATTCAGTGCAGGGGAAGGTGACTGTGCATACTTTTGCTAGCATTTCTTCTTCGAGTAGTCAGGAAACAACATCGGTGGGAGTTAGCCCCCAGTTAACTCCGCCTCCATCTTCCAATGTGTAATCACACTATTCTTTCTTTTTGGCAGGGAGATGAGTTTAAATAAATATTTACTTGATTTTGTTTATTAGTTTTGCTTATGTATTCTAATTTCGATTTATTTGTTCATAATATTTCTAGAGGGTCACCACTCTTTTGGATTAGCGTTGGTGTTGGGTTCTCTGCACTATTTTCAGTGGTGAGAATCATAGTCAAGACTCAGTTTTTGCATATAGTGATGTTAATTTTTCTTTTTTTATTTATGTTCAATATATTAAGGGCCATTTCTTTTTGGCAGGTAGCTTCAAGATTAAAGGTGAGTTCCACTTTACTGCGTGGCTTGGGTTTAAACTGGTCTGTCGTTTGAGTTCTATTGCAGTAAGATATTGGGAGCATATCAAGTCAGACGAATGATTTATTGGCCGAGCGAGGGAAAGGAACAAGTTTTTTCACCTTCAAATTTTACTACAAATGTTCTGTCAAACCTTATCTTTTGTGGTTTCTAGAACTGCAATAAGTAACCTTGTAACTCTTTCGATACCTTTTTTATACAATTTCAACATCTGTGTTTTAATCTTCTTTCAGAAATATGCAATGCAACAAGCTTTCAAGACCATGATGGGCCAGATGAATACACAAAATAATAATCCATTTGACAGTGGTGCCTTTTCCCCTGGATCTCCCTTCCCCTTTCCTACGCCTTCAGCTTCAGGGCCTGCTACACCTGCCGGCTTTGCAGGCAATCAATCTCAAGCAACTTCTGCTCGAACTGCCTCTCAATCTACTGTCACAGTAGACATACCTGCAACCAAAGTAGAAGCAGCAGCCTCAGCCCCAGACATTAATGTTAAAGATGAAGTGAAAGTAAAGAATGAACCAAAAAAATCTGGTAACATACAATATCTTTCTCAGGACTCCCAATCTTCTACTTGTTGGATGACATGTGCAATTTATAAGTTGTGTGATTTTGTGTCCACTATGAGATGTATATGTGGCTTTAAGAATTTAGGCAAAAGCTGTGCCCCCTCACTCTTCAGTTTTATTTTTATGCCTGGTTATTTGATTTAGTACAGTTGTTATTTCTTTTCGTGTTAGACAATGTTAAATGCAATTGGTTGTTGTGCTGAGCTTCAGCTGAAAGTTGTGTAATTTGTTTATCTTGAGGTCCAAATGATTGTTGTCGATTGGTTCAGCCTACCATTGGATACTTTACTAGTCTTTCCATGAATACTATCTTGCAGCTTTCTTTTTGCTATAAACTTATAATAGCTTGAGTGAGCGGATGCCACTGTATTATTTTTAAGCTTTGCTTGCGTGCAAGTAATCCTCTGACACTCTAGAGAGTGCTCCCTAAACAGACATCAGCTGTTTTAGTTTTCCATTGAATGCGTCACTAACTAGCCGTCATGTGAATTTGTCTTCCATTTTATGTCTGTAACATTTGGGATTATTCATGAGGGCAAACCTATTATTTTATCAACCTTGCATGCATGCTATCATGTCAGTTAACGGTTCCACGGATTTTTTAGCCACTTGTAATGACAACGTACTGTTATGAGTTATAACATACTGTGAAGTGCGCCCATAAAAATTTGCTGGTAATTAAAATTTTCCTGATAAATATTTATTTATTGCAGCTTTTGTAGACGTGTCTCCGGAAGAAACTGTGCAGAAGAATGCTTTTGAAAGATTTAAAGATGTTGATGAATCAAGTCCATTCAAGGAAGCCCGTGCTCCAGCTGAAGTGAGTTTACAATTCTAGTTTTTTCTAAATATGTTTAGTGATTTGTCTTACCCTTAACATGTAGTAACAATGGATATTATTGAAGGCTTCTCAAAATGGAGCTCCTTTTAACCAAGGTTTTGGCAATTCATCCGGTTCTCAATCTGCACGTAAGTAAGGAGTCGGTTGAAATTGAAAATATATACATTTCTGCTTTATTGCTGAAACTGTGTAGTGTGATACATCTATTCAAGCTTAATTTCACAATGTAGACCAGGCCTGTTAAATAGATGACTGTTCATGTTATTATAGTAGTGTATATTGATTTAATATATCTGTAATCATCGAGTTTATGTAGGATTATGTAAACTTACCATTGTCCTTGTACTTTTGATGATTTGATCTTTTATATAAAAGCCTTTCTTGTCAATATCATTTACTTTTGACCCTGTGGTAGGATCTAAGCTGGGAGAATTCTCTCCTTTTCTATCATATTTCTTAATAAAAAAAGTGTTCTGTCTTTGGAACTCAATTATTGGGTTTCTAACACATTGCATACAGATTTCCAGTCCCTGGGTTAAAACAGCGTCATAAATCACACATGAGTCTAGTCGCATTGTTTTCTTCTCAGATTGACATTATAGGCTGCAATTCATTTATACCTGTTTTTTTTGTTATCATGTAATGTTTGTAATATTTGTTCTTTTAAAGTTCTCTTAAATGAGCTTCTGTGCCCTTATGAATTAACCAAATGTTCTTAATGTGACCTTGTTTATTTTTGGATAGGAAAATCAGTCTTATCGGTGGATGCTTTAGAGAAAATGATGGAGGACCCAACAGTGCAGAAGATCCTTTATCCGTAATATTAGCTCCTTTTATCTTTTAATAGTGATTATTTTCCATCTCTAGTGAGCACAGATAAGTTTTAAACTTCAAGAAAATCCTAGTTTTTGAATATATCAAAAAGGTTACATAATTGTTTAAGCGTGTTGTTCTGTCTAATCTTAGAAATGCGTATGACAGTAGTACCAAGTACCAACAGTTCCTATGATACTCTACATTGGGCTTAGAAGTAGTTTCATTCTGTATTTTTATATTGACCTACTTTGGGAATTTGTGATGTGGCTTAAGATCTACCCGAGATTTTTATTGTTTTTTCCCACATTCTATTGAATGTTTTTGCCTCGGAAGTTTTCCGCAAAAACCAGTGCTTCTGTTTAAATTCTTCCCTTTCCAATTAACTTCATTTATCTCCAAAAGACAGTGTATTAGGTTTGCTACTGCTCTTTGAATTGCTTATCATTGACTGGAGCTTGTTGGTTCTCCTCCCTATTCCTATATTCTCAAAATGAAGGAACAGATTTCCAATGCGTTGTGTCATGGCCCCTTGATAAAAGTTTATAGATTTGCATGCTTGTTTAATGTTTATATTATTCAATTTGTTTTCCTTTTTATTCAAAAGAAGGCTCATAATTTTTGGGCACTGTTGCAGCTATTTACCTGAGGAGATGAGGAGCCCTTCTACCTTCAAATGTAATTCTCTTAACATTTTTCTTGCTCCTGGTTCAATGCAATGTCAATCAATGTTATTAAGATTGATTATAATGTGCACACCATAATTTTCTTAGTTTAGTGCTTTCATTGAAATAACTAACACAAAACCACATCTTAGCATACTCATTGTTACTTGCATATACAATACTTCCTAAATACAACACATTTATATGGGCATCTTTTCATTCATTATTACTATTTATGGAAGCACCATGTATTATAACGGGAGCACTATTTATGTTGGTTAAATTAAGTCTGCTGATCAAAACTCAAAGTCATGTTTGTCACTTTCAACTGCTAGATGATAATTTCTACATGACATGTTAATAAATTTGGCCGATGGATAGTTGATGTAATGTTGCTGCTTTTGACAGGGATGCTGCAGAATCCTGAGTACCGTCAACAAGTTGAAGACATGATGTAAGTTCTTTTTTATATTGTATCTTCTGAGCCTTTTTTTGTCCACTGATATTTTCATGCTCCATGGATCTAGGTGATTTTATTTGTAAAAATAAGGGTTTGTTTGCTTTTAAGAAACATTTTCTGTATTCACTCTTAATTACCAAAATGTTGTCTTATCTTACCTCTGTTTTCTATTTTCAAAGTTTGGTATAGGAAGCAATGAAAACCATAGAATTTTCACTGTTTCATATGCAAACCTTTGAAAACACAAAATTAAGTGAAAAAGTGGTACTTTGGTTTGGTAAATAAAATAAAATAAAAAGGCCCTAAGCTTTTGGTGAAGTGCTGCTTAATACTTATATTGCTTCGTCTGACAATTATACAAAAACTAGTTATCTGGTGAATGGAAAAATTCACTATGGTAAGATAGTTTTCCTCTTTTTGAAGTCATCATTTTCTTTCATTTGTCGGTGAAGTACAACTGGCTATTAGCCCCCCATTCCGTTAAATCTGAGCAGTGCTGTCGATGGCGGTCCATGCGGAGAGCCAAAATCCCGCCATACCAGCCGCTTTGCGGCGCCGTTGTAGTGGATTATGGCCGAAAACCCCGCAATATCGGCCAATATTTACCATTACGCTATTTGTTAACACTGAATCTGACTCCCCTTATTCTTTACCTAACATTTGGAATTAGGATAAATGCCAGTCCTGGAGGAAATTAAATGGCCACTACGATACCTTCTGTGCCTAAGAGGTGGGGGGGATATCCTTCCATCTAATCCTTCGGACTTTGCTGTTTTAAATTTCTTCGAGTACTCCTTTTGCTCTATGTTATTTATATATATTGCTATATTTTCCGCGGTGTCTAGGATTCATATGCCTTATGATAAGGGTTCAAGTGTTTGAGTTTACTCTTGAATGGATTCATTGTCACTGCGTTGATTTTAGACCTAAAGTTGCAGAAAAAATGTAAATCTTGTTTGTTACCATTTCTCACTAAAGTGTCATTCATGTGCTGTAGTTATATAAATCAATGCATTTTCTAGTAATATATTGGCAAACAGTATTCTCTGGCCACTAGGGATTCTCACATCCTATCTTTTTCTCCTATATATGTGGTTTCAGAAACAACATGGGTGGAGGCACTGAATGGGACAGTCGAATGATGGACACCTTAAAGAATTTCGACCTTAATAGTCCTGATGTTAAACAACAATTCGGTATGTCTCACATTTTACAAGACATGTTTTTTTTGAGAGATGGATCAATTCTTTAATTCTTTCTACATTCTCCTTTCCTATTTTCTAACATTTTATATTATCACTTTCATCAGCTCAAATTGGGCTTTCTCCAGAAGAAGTCATTTCAAAGATTATGGCTAATCCTGATGTTGCGAAGGCATTTCAAAATCCTAGAGTTCAAGCAGCAATCATGGACGTAAGTTCTCTAATTTAAGTACCACT
Source organism: Vicia sativa (assembly GCA_021764765.1). Lineage (NCBI taxonomy): Eukaryota > Viridiplantae > Streptophyta > Magnoliopsida > Fabales > Fabaceae > Vicia > Vicia sativa. The sequence goes on from CM038794.1 coordinate 161,844,333, forward strand.
TCATTAATTTTTCATATCAAATCTCTGAACGCTTCTTGTTTTGATTCAGTGTTCACAGAATCCAATGAGTATTGCTAAATATCAAAATGATAAGGAGGTATGATGATATTCACCTCACTTCAATTTGCCTTGGAAGCGTGTTTAGCCTCTTCTACACTGAATCTGACATTTCCGTATTTCTCTTTACTTTTCAGGTTATGGATGTCTTCAATAAAATATCTGAACTCTTCCCCGGGGTTTCAGGCCCCCCTTGATTTCAATTTGTTTGTTGGTCAAGATATTCGCAAAGTTATTCACACCTTTCCTGATGAGGATTTATATTAGCTAAGCTGTGTCATCATAAGGAGTTTGTGCTCGTGATTGTATACTGCAGGCTCATGGCTACAGCTCCAATGTGAAATACAGATAATAATGACTGTGGCTTGGTCTAAATTGTCGCCATAGTTGAATTTTTGTGTTGCTAAACTAGTTGAGAGATTGTATAATAATGTAAACTTTTTGTGTCACATAATGTAAACTTTTAAAATTTTATTTTTGAGTCATTGCTCTTCTGAAGTATGATTTTCTTCTCTACTTGTTGGCGAGTTCCTAGACTAGACTTGGCTAATTTGAACTTCACTTTTAAGGTACTGAGTAAATAAATGTAAACTCTTCACATAATCTTTTACAAGCTTATGCTGCATGAGTTTGAACTATGCTATATGCCACAAGTGATGAAAGATGATCAAGGCTTATTCGTTGGACGAGGATGATTGCAGTATCTCGGTTGACTCTAACTTGCGAAGTTTCAAAGTGCATTGTACTTCATGCATTGTGTTTATTTGTTAAAGCTACTCCTTCAAGTGACCAAAGACAAATGAAAGGATAAATACTTGCAGACAACCTTAAAACGTTTGTGCTTCGCTTATACACAAAGCTCAAACAAAATTGTATCTCCAAAGAGGGTATGTTTTTAGAATTGTATCTCTAAATGCACCCTTATTTTTTGAGTAGTGTTATTTGAACACCCAATATTTGATACCGTATGTGACATCATATATCAATTCTATATTAATGTCTCCGTCTCACTTCTACTTTTTCATTTTATACACTTACATGAATTTCAATAATATACTATAACACTTAAAATTTACACTAAAATTTACACTAGACACTTTTTTGACCCAAATTTGGGTGTCAAAATATCATTTCTCTATTTTTTTGTTAAATTTTAGTTAATTTTAGAGATGGATATCCAAAAATGTATGAGGAGATTATAATTTTTAGTGTTTCACATGTTTTAAATACAAAATAAATACAAACACCATTATCAATACTATATTCATGACAAACACCATTATCAATACAAAATGAATCCTATATCAATATTATATTCACACTAAAAATATTTCAATTATCTAACCTAAAACTTAATTTCTATGTGCATTTACTTAAACTCAAAAGCTCAATAAACACTTTTAATTTTTAATTTTTGTTTGTTTTATGAAGCTTGAACAATAATGTTAGATGATGTTTGATTGTTGTTTGTTGATTTCGGCTGAAATTTCCGCACAAGGGAATATTTTCGCATAATGAGTGTTAAGAGGGTTTTGAGTTCGAGTTTCAAAATGTATTCTTGAAATGAGGAAGGGGAAGATACAAGCGCGCATATTTGTGTCAATATATTCCAGAAACACCCCTACGAGTCCCTTCCATAAGTGCATGTCCATAATATTTCTGCGTGATATCTGAGTTTTTTTAAACAAAACTATGATATATAGTTGGGGTGCTTCTAGATATACACCTACAGGCCCCTCCCGGAAGGATATCACCATTTAATTTCCTTCTCTTTTATAGGTCCTTGTTCATCAATGACCTAGTTAAGTGTGCTTCCAACATTTACGCATTTTCGCGTGGTGCACTAGAAGACATGAGGTGTGTTAAGAAATTCCCAGAAGAAAAATAGTTGAATTTTGGGTTTGTCTTTATTGTGGGGATTGCATGGGCATTCAACAAATCCAAGTTTTAGGTCAATTGAAAAACTTATCTTTTTTATCACAATTTTTATATCTGAACTTAAACTTGAATACAGATGACATAATCTGTTAAAAATAAACATACCTCCTTCGAATCTTACGATGGCAATGAATCATCCAAACATACATTTTTCAGCAAGTCCTCCAATTCTGAAAGTTGATAACTATAAGAATTGGTGCAAGCAGATGCAATTGTGTTCTATTGTCAAGGTCTTTGGGATATTGTGAAAGATAGGTTATAATTTGTGAAAGAAGCTTGAGAAATTTTGGAAAAGTCTTTTGGAGGTGTATAAAAGGTAAAAGATGTGAGATTACAAACTCACAAAAGAACGTATGAATTGCTTCAGATGAAATAAAGTAAAATCATAACTGATTTCTTCACTAGAGTTACGAAACTGGTGAATTAAATCAAGGTATGTGGAGAAGTGTTCACAAAAAGAATATTTATTGCAAATATCTTAAGGTTATTAGATCCAAAGTCCGACCACGTGTTAGTAGCCATAGAAGATTCAAAGAATTTGTCGACATTGACAAAAGAAGAGCTTTAAGGGACACTTGAATCTCATGAACAATGAACGACTAAAAGAGTTGCAGGAAAGTCGAAGAGTGATGTGGCTTTGTAAGCACAATCAACAAAAGAAAAGAAAGGCAAATAAAAGTGGTTCGACAACAAAGGTAAAATAAGCTATAACAATTCGATTGGTAGAGGAAACAAGTAGGAATAAATTATGTTGAATCAAAAACACACCTATACTAAGGCAACCAAAGAGGTGGTGCTAGATGTAGAGGAAAAGGTGGTAGTCAAAAACCTGACAAGAGTCACATTCAGTGTTTCAATTGTAAAAAATATGGTCATTATTCTAGCGATTGTCCAAAAAAATGAAGGAATCAAGAATGTGATGCAAAGTTTGCAAAACATGAAGAAGAGATGATGCTGATGGTCACAACAAGAGATGAAGAGATATTCAAGGACCATGGATACTTGGACTCAGGATGCTCATCACACATTTCTTGAAGGAAATATTGGTTTGTCAGCATAAAACCCTTGATGAAGAACATGGTGAAAATTGCAAATGACAATACTCTAGCAGCTGAAGGTATTGGTGATGTTCTGATTATGAGGAAAAATGGCAAAAGGTCGGTAATTTCAAATATGTTGTACATACCAAGCATGAAGAGAAATTTTCTCAATATAGAGCTATTGGTCAAAATGAGTTATTAAGTTTCGATTGAAGACAAGATGGTAAGAGTTGTCGACGCAAATGAAAGGTTAATCTTGAAGGCTCATATGTCTCAGAATAGAACCTTCAAGATTGATCTTCATACGATGGAGTACAAGTGCCTTGCAACTCCATATAGCATGGATAAATGGATATTGCACTATCAACTAGGTTATCTAAACTTGAAAGACATCAGAGACTTGAAAAGAAGAAATATGGTTTCAGGATTTCCATAAATCGACATTCCAAATGAGGCGTGTAAGGAACGTGTGCAGGCGAAGCAACACAAGAACAACTTCAGTAAGGAAGCATGAAGCAAGTGTAAGGTTATTCTTGAAATAATATACTCTTATGTGTGTGGATCAACCCAGGTGGATTCGATTGGAGGTAACAGGTACTTCGTCACATTCATAAATGATTTTAGTAAAAAAATTTGGACTTACCTAATCAAGAAGAAAAATGAAGTGGTCGAGGTATTTTCCAAGTTTAAATCTAGGGTCGAAAGACAAAGTGGTCGAAAGATCAATATTTTAAGGACTGATAGTGATGGATAATACGTGTCAAAAGACTACGACATGTTATGTTAGAAATAAAGGATTGTGCATGAGGTGGTGTCAGCTTACACTCCACAGCAAAATGGATCTACAGAAAGGAAAAATCAAACCATCATGAATATGGTGAGAAATATGTTGAATGATAAGCACTTACCCAGAGAGTTGTAGGGAGAAACCGCGTTAACAACAACATACATCTTGAACAAATTTCTGACAAAGAAGCTAGAAGGAATCACACCAGAAGAATATTGCTCTGGTGTAAAACCTAGCTTGAGTCATCTGGAAATGTTTGGATCTATATCACATAGACAAGTTCCAAATCAATTGAGAAGAAAACTTGATGACAAGTCGAGTAAAATGATCTTAATAGGATATCATTCGTTTGGAGGATTCAAGTTGTTCGACCCAATAAATAAGCAAGTAATGATCACTAGGGACATGATCTTAGATGAGCTTAAGGAATGTGATTAGGCTGAACATGTAAATAAATATTCAATAAGGATCTTTTGTGAAAAACCTCCCGCTGAAGTCGAAAGAGAAGAAGTTTGAAAGGTTCCAGGATTGTGTGATTACATCAGATGATGTAGTTGATAATGAAGGTGAGTTGTACAATATGCTTTCTATGAAGATGTTGAACCAGTCAATACAATTGAGGGATTGAAGGATTAAAAGTGGGTGAAAGAAATGAATGAGGAATTGAAGTCTATCAAAGGCAACAATGTAACACCCCTTTTCTAACCCCAAATAAATACAGCATAAATCAGAGTAAAATAGAATGCATACATACAAAGGGTGTCACATGTTATTTTCCATTCAATGGAAAACCAACAAAACAAAAATTAACATGCACCTGGTCATAATCATATCACATATTTAAATCTCATGCTTCATCAAAATATGCATATCACAGCGGAATATTTCATTTCTGAGATAATATCAATGATTACATCCCATACTATAATCATTCAACAACATCAAAATAAATCCATAACATCATCAAGTCATACGAATCCAAATATCGGCACTAGGGCCTCATCACTTACTATCTAAACATACAAATTCAAATATATGAGAATATATAACAAATATCTCATAGAAAGCACAAGTTCAAATAATCCATGTGTTACATGACTAGAGCAATGACTCACTACCTAGAATAGGGATAAGCTAACTAATCTCCTCAACTAGTCTCGTGCGAAGCACTGCTATCCTCAGAACCTGCACGATGTCGCATAAAACATCACATACAACAAAAGGGTGAGAATTCAAATCATTACTAAAATGTATATAATTAGAAGAAATCATCTAATTTACAATTCTTCCCACTTCATGTGATATTCCATATAACATAAGAATCATCAAGTAGTAATTCAAGTACCATTATACATCATGTTTCCAATTATAACACATTATCAATTATCACATTTACATAAATGTCATCAATATAACAATTCAAGAATCACCAACCAATTATCACATATTCTAGTCACATATACATTCATCAATCATGCATAAAAACCAATGCGAAATGAAATGTGACTCAAATGCATGTGGTACCATTCCATGAACATCAAGTTCAATTACACTCCCAATTCATTCATCTTAGAATTAGAGAAGCGCTTCAGATCCGAACAAGACCAAAGCCACCATATTTGTGAACCCACAGTTTCATCGCTTCTATTTCCAATCAAGTATCAAAACCAACAAAAGCTCCATTCGGCGTTAATCTTTCAAACCCATTCGGCGTTAGGTTTGGGATAACTCAATAATTCTCACAGAATTACCAAACATTGCCTCTTGACATAATGAATGCATGTACATGTGCAATCCCAACAATATGCAAATTAAGATTTTCCACCAATCCTAATTTATCAAACATACCACAATAATTCAACACCTTGAATTATCCACCAATTGAACAAAAACATACATCATGGTATTATCATCAACAAAACAATACATATAGTATTTACCATCACCACACATCACAAATAACATATCGCATGCAAGCCAATCAATATTATTCCCAACAATTCACCAAAACACAACATACATATACTAAAATCAAGTATCATGTGTTCATAGAATTTATCAACTCAACATACTATAATAACATATAGAAAACAATGTCAAAACATGTTATTTCCATTCATCATCAATTCATAACACATACCAATTAATACGTAAACTATCATTCCAATTCAACACCAATTCACAATGTACATAATACATATACATGTCATTTTTCACAATCACATAATTATTAGATCATCTAATGCCAAAAAACCTAGCTCTATCTTATAGGTTATTTCACTATCTTTCTAACTGTTCGAAAAATGCTCAAAACAGAGTTACGGTTAAAAAGTTATGGCTGTTACAAAATTGTTAGAATATGCTATTTGCATTGCAGTTTGTTACGCACCGACCCACCCAGATTTATGCGTTGACGCATGCCACAAAAATAGTGTTTTTCTGCATGTTTTTCTTAAAAACAACACGAATTTTCTTCAATTAAACACCCTAATTCATTATCCATCATTATTACTACCAATTTTTACCACAACCTATCATTCTAACATGATAATACTCACTCTATTCCATTCAACACCTCAATTTCTATCAATTTCATGGATTTCTATACAAACCCTAACATATTAAATCCTTAGATCTAGAAATTGAAATCAACCACAAAACCTATCATGATACTAATCAATACCTAATCACATACAAGATAATAATAATAAGGATTCTCCCTGTAACACCCCAATTTTACCCTAACTAATTAACAAAAAATCAGAGTATAAAAATTTCCAACATAATCAGGATGTCACATTTTCAACATAACCACATAAACCTATTATGCTTATGGAAAAGATACATAACACTTTAAAGAAGCAGAATAAACACAACACATAAATATAATCTTCATAACATAAACCAACTTTGATTAATCACGCAGCGGATTCATAGTAATTCTCCAAATAAGACATAGCAATTTTCGAATCACAAACAACATCAATGCGAAAACTCCTCAATTAACAACATAAGGTTCAACAATAAAATAACAAAATAAGACAAGCATTCATTTCCCCCCGAGTGCTACGTATCAGACTAAATGACACTAAAATCGAACTAAAAGCAATAACAGCTACTCCTCATGATCACCTGCACATTACCAATATAAAGGCAATGACGAAACAAATGAAAAGGGTGAGATATCAAACTATATAATTAAGATCATGATAAATAATATATAGTTTAGAATTATATAAAAATCATCATTTTGCAATCTCGCAACCAACAACAACAAACCACAATTCAAACACACAACAACATAATTATGCGTAGTATGCAAATTATACAAGTGCAGATGCATGTGGTAATATCGGAGTAAAACTCCCAACTTAAAAATCTGCCAGTTTACCGAGGCATCAACTAGGCATAAGCCTTCAACTTTCAAGTTTTGCCAATCTAGGCCAACATGGGTGAGCATAGCTCCAACTTAATAAGAATGCAATGTATGCAACTATCATGTATGGCATACAACAACATCCACAACAAACAACTCAGAGCAGCAAATCAACTTTCAACATTGACTATCAAGCCTCTAACAAAACTTGTCCATAATTAGCACAACAACCAACTTTATTCAATTATACCAGCAATTCAATGCATTCAACATAAATTCAGCAAAACAAACATGTCACAATAGCCTACTAAAGTATACGAACCATTCCTTCAATTCCTTCAAATTCCGATTAGTTAGCTATACCGTTTAAAACTACCAACACACTTTTCGATACTGTTTTTAATTAATTCCACTTTATTCCAAGTTCTTATTATGCCTACGTTCAATTGCTATAACCCTACCATTGGAATTTATACTATCTTCACTATAGATCAATTAGTTTACTAATCTCTCTAATACACTATTTCAATTGTCGGAGCTAATTCCCTTACTAATCACAAGTATTATCTTACTCAAAGTAGCCTACTATAAATTAAGTACATCAACTAATCACTATGGGCAAAATTCAAATTCAGAAAAATATGTCCAAAATTGCACAGTACGCGCCGCGAACCCACCTTGGCACCACGACTTTAGCAGGAACTCAGTTCACACCGCGTCCACCCGTTGGCGCCGCGAACTGAATAGAACACAGTGAGATTTTCTGCGCTTCCAGCATCTTTCTCATGCCTTTATTCCCAATTTTTTGGCACCCAATTCACTTACAGACCAAAACAATTCAGTACAATGTAATAGTAACATAAGGAATCAAACCAAAACAACATATGCCAATTCATACAACCAATTTCATGGATTATCAAGCAACAATTCAGAATCAATTTGACAACAACAAGACACAAAACAAGCAAAATCTATAAATCTCATTATACATATCATCCATCATGTTCCCAATTATAAAGCAAGAATCCCACCCTTACCTTGTGGATCGAAGGTTGATTTACTCTACGATGGAAATTCTGACCCAGCCTCAAGGATGCAACTTCTACGTATCTCTTTTCTCCAAACCTCTTTCTCTTCTACTCATAAACCAACAACCTAATTTTCTATTCTATTTGCCTTATAATATTATTATTAGGGTTAAATATGTTTTTCGTCCCTACAAATAAGTCTTTATTGAATTTTAGTCCCTATAAAAATTTCTTCAAATAATAGTCCTCTTAAAATTTTTCGTCTGTACTTTTGGTCTCTGCCGTTTACTTTCTCTAACAGAAGTTGACATGGCACGCCACGTTGCTCGTCATGTCACTTCGTTACAAAAAATTCATTAGATTGCGGGGGTTATAATCCTCCCTAAAATCCTTCTATTTAAATCCACCAACATCATATTCTTCTCTCTCTGTCTTCCATTGTTTCTCATAACCCCTCTCTCTCATAACTGGTTGTACAAATCACTCATTTGGGTAACTTTTAGCTTCACAAATACACCGGTTCACATAAGAGAATATGTTAATGGTAGTATGTTTGAAGATTAAAGTGTCTGAGGATTGTTAATTGAATCAACAAGGTTGTCATGTACTCATGTTTTAAAATATGTAAGGGTTTAACTTTGAACTTAGTCCAAAAGGCTCAACTGATTTCCATGAATATAAGTGGCCGTGGGAAAATAAATTTTATTTCAAATACACATAGTTGATTCATTTACTTCTTACTTTGAACATGAAGTTAAAATTCATTGTTACTTCACAAACTTTCACATATGAAATGTTTGATGAAATGCTTTAAAAAAAAATGAACCCAATGTTTGACACAAACTGAAGCATGCTCAAATTATGAAATATATCATGAGTTAAATTATTTTATTTTATGTTAGTTAGGTGAACAAACACTAAAATCACTTTATTATTTCTTTACATAGAGAAGAGTAGCATTGGTAAAAGTAAGGCTAAAATTAATATTCTTTAATGATGTAACAAATCCATGCTCCTTACATGGAGAAGAGTAACATTGGTAAAAGCAAGGCTAAAAGTGAAAGGCTAAGTAAGATTTGTTCTTCAAAGATTTAACAGTAGCAATGATTGTTGAAGAAAAGAGTAGTACACAAAGAGGTGTGAATGAAGGAATGACACAATAATCAAGTAGGACATGGAAAAGGAAGATCACAGAGAGTTCTATCTCTACTGCTAACAAACTTGACCTCCCCCAAATAAAATAATCACTAAAATTGGATATAAAAATTAAAATAAAACTAACACATCTCATTAATTACAACGATACAATAATTATAATTATGAATAATTTATTACTATTTGTTCATCTAATACATCATGTCCTAACTAAGACTTAGTAACATTTTTCCTGTTGTCAACACAAAATAACTTGGACTAAAGCATCATATATTACAAATATTTGATAATTTCAAAAAATATAGCTGCAGTAGATTGCAATGACACATATGCATAGAAACTCAAACAAAAATAGGTGAGGGAGTTGAAGGAGAGACTACATTTTTCACAATTTCATATGCTTCAATGGCCTCATGCTTCAATGAAATTTCATATGCTTCATTGCTGCAAATCACCAACTGTTCACCAAAAATATTTTCCTTTGCTGCTCTTTCGCCGAGTTTAGCAATAATTCTTATAAAAAGTTGTTGTTTGGATATTAGTGTTGGGTCATCAGAAGGAATGAATCAAGTGTGACCCCGAGCTTGCCACGAGGAAAAAGGGTCACCTTGTACAAGATCATGACCAAGGGTCAAACTTCAGCAAGTACAGTTTGATATATATGTAAAAGAACTGACAAATTTATGGAGGTTAAAAAACCCCGCGATCTAAAGTGTTTTCTTACGTGTCAAAGAAAAATATATTTTTGGCGTGCTACGTAAGCCTCCGTTAGTGGAAACTAACAGGAGGGACAAATTTTAAGCACAGAAAATTTTGTAAGGACCATTGTTTAAAAGAATATTTTAGAGGGACTAAAATTTAAGGATCGCATATTTATAAGGACCCCTGACATATTTAACTCGTATTATTAATATTATTATTATTATTATTATTATTATTATTATTATTATTATTATTATTGTTTCCTACCGTTGATAAAGGAAGAAAATGCAAGTTAATGGGTTATACCGACTCAAGTTGGTGTAGTGATGCCGAGGATTGAAAATTCATAGTTGTTATGTGTTTATGCTAGGTGACACACCAATTGCTTGGAGTTTGAGAAAATAATCAGTCGTGGCATTGTTGTCATGTGAAGTAGAGTACATAATTGCTTCTCTTTGTGCATGTCAAGAAACTCAGATGGTGAACTTGATAGAAGAGATTTTAAGGGAAAATCAAGGAGAAATCACCATGAAAATCGATAGTATGTCAACTATCAATCTGAAGAAGAATATGATAGCACATGGTTGAAGCAAGCACATTGAAATAAGGTTCCATTATCTTTGAGAGCAGGTGGCAAAAGGTAAGTATAACTTGGAACACTGCAGAACAAAGAATCAAACTGTAGACATTATGACGAAGGTTGTGCATGTTGAAGTATTCAGAAGACTAAGAGCTATGATGAATGTATATAGCTTATACACAATGAATTAGGTGGTGTGTTGATATTGTAATCTCTTATGTCGAAACAACATGTAGCTCGACAAAACAAGTGTGTGTCAACTTAGTCTGTGTCGAAGTGTGTCGAATTGTTTGTAGAGTAGTGTGTGTCAAAGTAAATTGTTTCTCACATGATTTCAACTTAGGTATAAATAGTTATTTTGGCCTTTTAGAGTTTTGGGCTTTGAATTAGGGAGTAAGGAAGGTCATTATAAATAGAGGGAGTAACCTTATTTTGTATAACTTGTATTAACGAAATTTTGCAGTTGCATTGTAAATAAGATTTTTCCACAGTTTGTGGGTAGAGAGAAACTCTACAAAAAATCATTATCTTCTTCCCCAATTTCATGAAAACCCAATTCTTTCATTCATCAGTATTGTGTATCCATAATAATCTTATTTATAAAATTTGTTGAATGAGATATGCTTCTGCTTCAGATGGATCAGGTGTGAATTTTGTACTGATACCTTTTTGAGTGAGTGTTATGCAAATTCTTGTACATGTATATTACACATTCACTCATCTCTTCTTAACCTTTGATAACTTGACCAAAATTATGTTGACTATTTGGACTACATGTTTTCTATAAAGGATAAAAGAATTTGTATTATACACTGTAACACCCCGAATTTAATTAATTAATTAATTAAATTATTGAAGGATTTAATTATTGGATATAGACGAAGTTTGAGAATTAACCGGAATAATTGAATTTATCGGAATTATTATAAGAGGCATTTTTGGATTAATACGTTGTTTGAGTTGATAAGTTGATAATCAGATAATTAGTCGGTTTAGCCAGAAGAAAATATTATTGGTAAATAATATTAGTTTTATTAGAAATTAATATTAGAAATAATATTAGTATTAGTAGAATTTTTAATTAAATTAGTTGAGTTAAGTTGTGAGTGTGAAATAGCAAAGTTGAGGGTATTATCTAGTAAACCCATTAAGACCTATAGTGGCCCATTATTTTACTAGGTCTTCAATTGTTAGTAGTTAGAAGTAGCATCTTAACAAAAACAAAGAAAAATAGTCATGTAGCAGTAGAGAAGAAGAAAATTGAAAAGAAACAAGGGTTTGCTAACAGCTTGGGGAAAAGGCTAAATTGCAGTCTGTGAGTTGCTGATCTCGATCGATTTTTCGAGCTCTCTTCAATTCAAAGGTAAGGGGTGGGGTTCGATTTATATAATCGATTGTATGATAATTTTTTTATGGGATTTAGGGTTGTATGATTTTGCTGTCAAGTTGTGTTTGTGATGATTTTATGTTGTTGTGAGCATTCTGGTGTTGATCGACTTGTGTTAATTATATGTTATCTACTATTAATTTTGTTGGCATTGTATTGAGTCCATGAGTGACTTTATATTGGTGATGAAGATGATTTTATGGAAATAATTGATTTTGGGTGTAATTGGTAAGAACGTGGATTGTTGGAAAATAAGAAAAACGCAGGAAAAATGATGACGAAGAAGCAGTTGTGAAGGGACGACTGTCCCACCTTTGAAGTGTGGGCTCCACCAGGCCAAGAGGGCGGGCGCCTCAGCTTGGGGGTGGGCGCCTCACACATCCTTTCTTCTTTTTCTGTGCTGCCACGTGAACTGTTGGTGTAGGCTTAGGCATGTGCTCTTGTAACAATAGGATCTTATACTTTGTGACATTATAAGTAGTATAGTTTAAGTGTGATTACCAAGTAGTAGAGCGAACATTCCTAGAAGATATATATATATATATATATATATATATATATATATATATATATATATATATATATATATATGTGTGTGTGTGTGTGTGTGTGTGCGTGTGCGTGCGTGTGTAGATATAGCAGAACATGTAGTAAGTGATAGCAGAATGATATTTTTAACAACAACAGGAATTAACAGCAGATGGTAAAATCAGTATAACAAAATAAATTTTAATAGGCAGGAGATGTTGTACTATTTAGATAAGAATTAACAAAAAATTTGTAGTTAAGTAGTAATATTGCAGGAAGCAAAAACAATTTTGAAATTAGACAGTTAGCCAATTTAAGCGGTAAATTTAGTTGCTCAGAATCGGATAAAAATTTACAGGGCAATTCGCGTATACGAGTAGTTGAATATAATTGAATTATTTTGTTGAATTTTATACCGAATGCTATATTGCAGGTACTGTCGAAATGAGTTGTTTTGTCCCAAATTGGACAGATTTTAGTTGTAGGCTTAAATAGTCAATGTTGAAATTGAAGTTGATTGTGTTGATTAAAAGTTGCATTGTTGTTGATGTTGTTAATTGTTGTAGAAGTTGAAGTTGATTGTGTTGATTAAAAGTTGCATTGTTGTTAATGTTGTTAATTGTTGTTGAAGTTGAAGTTGATTATGTTGTTATGAGTTGAATCGTTGTTAATGTTGTTGTGTGTATGCCATTCATATCAAGTCACATACATCGCATTATTAAGTTGGCATGGATTGACAATTTTTATGTTGGAGTTATGCTCACCCACGTTGGCCTGGATTGGCACAAGTTGAAAGTTGAAGGCTTATGCCTTGTTAAATGCCTCGATAACCTGACATGATTTTAAGTTGGGAGTTTTACTCCGATGGATCCACATGCATGTGCATAGTCGAGTCTCATTTGAGTTGCATATGAATTGGTTGTTATTTATTACGTCGTTTTGTTGATTGTTGTGTTGTAGTAGTGGAAGCGGTGAATATTGTATGATTCTTTATCTAATATATTAGTTATCATACTTTTGCTTATATTTTTCGATGTCTCACCCTTTGCAATTGTTTCGCCGTTACCTTTATACTGGTAACGTGCAGATATTCGAGAAATAAGAATCAGTCGATGCTAGTTCAAGTTGGTGTCAATTGCTCTGATACGTAGCACTCGGGGGGATGTTTTGTCTACGTAGTATAAGTTGTTGTTATTCTGTTGCATTTTAAGTGAATAATAAGAAGTACTATGATGTTTCAGTTTGTTTTTAATTGAGTAAAGATGATCTGTTGTTTGTTGTGAATATTTATGGATTCTCTCTGCATAATAAATAAAAGATTATTTTGTTTTAAAAGCTGACGCAAATGGTGGAGTGATTCCTCCGAACTTAAAGTGTTATGTATCTGAATATGTGTTGTTTTAAAGTTGGAAATGTAGAATCTCATGTTTTGTTGAAAATTTAAAATACTCTGATTTTCGATATATTTTTCGGGTAGAATTTGGGGTGTTACATGCACGACTATTGAGGTGGGATATTAGGTTGTGTTTTCAGATATCACATCATTACTTGATTCCCACACATGAAGGAGAGCCTATAAAATCAATTGAGGAGGTAACACTTATAGAGGAAATGATAGAAAAGAAGGGAAAATTTGCAACTAAATTGAACCTTATATGCATTTGTACTGGAGACTGTTCACTTGAGATACTGTCTGATAAAGATTTAGAGTAGGAAACTCAAGTTCCCAATTTTGTGCAACAAATTCCTATAGAGGTTCATAATAGGGGTGGCAAAATGCACCGATCGCCCCACCTCGTCCCATCCCGCCTTAAACCCGCTAAAATGAGAGCGGGATGAGCAAGCCCGCCTAGTAGAAATGGGCATAAAAATCTAGCTCGCCCACCAAAGCGGCGGGTTGGGGGGCGGCGGACTTGACCTCTTAATTAATTATTTATTTATTTATTTATTTTTTAATATATTAGAAGGCTTTTTTTTACATTTTAATTAAATTTTTCACTTATTTTTTAGAATAAATTTTTTATAAAGAATCTTTTTAACAAAATTTGCTTTAAAAAATATTACATATATTCACAAATAAATAAATAAAATAAAACCATCAATAACCAAACCTACTGGAATTAACTAAAAAAGGGGTGAGCTTAAGGTGGGACAAGCTGGACGAATATGCACCATGGGCTTTGACGGACGACAAATTTTGGTAGGGCAGACTTTGGTGATTGGTGGTCTTTAGTGGAGCTATTTTTAATGGCGACATATCCAAAATCCCAATCTAATCCGCCATTTTTTAGCCAGTGCGTGGGCCGACTCGGCGTGTCATAACCCGTTTTGCCACTCCTAACTCACAATGCCCTGAGGTTGAGGAGAAGTGGGTAGAATGCATGCGACATAGTAGGATGTACTAGATATTATATATTTTGTTGGATATTTTAATATTATGTATTTGTACATTATGTTTGATACTATGCATTTTGTTTGGTATTTTTTTATTATAATATTAGTTTTTGCTGTCGTGTTGTTGTTAATTGATGAAGTTTGTGTAAAACGCAAATACATATTATATAATTCAAATCTGTAAAACACTTTAAATTATACATACAAAATATGAAATATCTAATAAAAATAAGTTTGTTCAAAATCTTTGAAGTAATGTGTTTGTTTCAGTTCATAGATTAGAGAATCTGAATGTGTAGTTAGATATTTAGATCATAAAATTTAAGTATGTTCAACCCAAAAATTTATGATATGTGATATAGATCATACTTGTAAGTTGTGTGGTATTTAACGCACCAATAATTTTTGTTAACTATAGTATACAAATTTGAACTGTGTCTTAAAATATTTATTGATAAAGAAAAATAACATATGTTTTGAGATTGCTAAAATAATTGGGGAGTCGAAGAGTATCAAGAATGTCCATTTCAAGCAGTTCGTGGATATCGAGCTTGATCAGTTCAGTTTGCGAATCTGTCCATTGATGTTAGAATATTGGATATATATTTTATATTAATTTAAAAATTCTAAATTAATATTAAAGATATTAGTACATGATCGCGACTTGAAGAGTCTATAAGATTTGTGACTGCAAGTGCACAGTCGTATCGCGTAGTTTTAAACGATATCGAACCCACAAAGACCAAAAATCAAACTTATCATTATCTAATGTTACTGTGTAAAGCTAAGGCTAATGAATAATTGGATTTTGGGAGAAGATAAAACTAAACTAAACTAGAGAATATTAATAAGGCGGATATTGGTATGTAATTCATCTAACCTAGGTGATCTGAAGGTTCATTGGCCAATTTTCGAAATAATGTAAATTCGTTTTTTAGTAGACAATATTCATTTAAAATCCTTTATCTCAAACTCCCGTTCTGTTGATTTATGTTATGCTATTAAACCCTATCAGACGCTTCCGTCTCCTTGAATTTAAAACACTTTTGAAAACAAATAGAATCTAATCAGTTTTAAAGCGATCCCGCTGTATTTAAAAATAATTTCTAGTATCTACTATCCGGAAAAAAACCTCAAACTCCCGCTTTATTAATTTTTAACCTTTGTACATTTTTACTCCCGTAACAAACTCTTTTAAAAATATAATTAGATACTAAAACCAGAAAAAGTAATTTAAGATAAAATATAACTTGGCCAATTTATTTTGGATCCCTTTAGTTTGATTAATTTACATACCGATATCTAAACAGTTTAGCCAGACATGTTCCTAATTGAAAACACATAAGTAATTATAGTTACGATAAAAATAAATATGGTGGATAAATTTATGATAACAATAATAATAATAATAATAATAATAATAATAATAATAATAATAATAATAATAATAATAATAATAATAATAATAATAATAATAATAATAATAATAATAATAATAATGCAATAAATAAGAATTTGTAGAGATGGAAAATAAGAGAACAAAAATGATTTTACTAATGGTGGCAAGATTGATCCGCGCGTTACATAAATTATAGGCCTAATACTAATGGTGTGGTAGTTCCCCGATGTGAGAAACTACCACTTTTACAAATGTGATTTCTACCTAAAATTATGAACAGCGTTTCCGCGCACAAACTTGGATGCGTAAAACTAGTTTATAAAGTCCTATATATAGAGAAAATAAAATGGAAGTTACATGTGAGAAGTGGTGGAGAAAGTGGAGAAAGAAGTGAGAAAATTGGGAAGTTGAAAAGATCATGGGAAGTTGGCCTTCGTGAACTTGACTTTGCTTTGCTTCCAATTCGTTGAACGTGTAGAATTTTGTTGAGAAAATATAGGAGTAGTTGGCGTTAATCGTGGACTTGGACGTTGAGAGAAAATCACGAAGAATAAGGGACGACCGTAGGATGCATGCGTGGAAACGAACGTGGAAAAGAAGTGGGGGCCACCACTTAAGGGACAAACGTCCCACTTTAGTGTGGCACATGGGGCGGGCGCTCCATTTGCTTAATGAGCCTCCTTGCTTGCTTGCGTGGGCCTTTGTCATTTTCTCATTTTTTTTCTTTCTTCTTTTCTTCTTTTATTCTCCAATTTCATGCAAGCTTATATTTATTTAATACCTAAAACAAAACTTAAAATACCAACATAATAATAATATAATGCAATAAAATTAAATTAAAACGGCGAAATAATTGATGTAAATCAAGTCAAATAAAAGATATATTTTCGTGTTATCAGTACATATGTATAAAATTTTATTCTAACAATTAATGAGTTTTGTTTTGGCCTTTGTTATGGATCAGTTAGATTTTAGCATTTATAAATATGTATCTCTTCTGCTATTACAGCGTGACAATTTTAAAGCTTTAGAGAAAATGGGAGAATTAAGGGTTTAGAACATTAAAAAGGGAAATCTTAGAAAGACAAAGGTTTTTGGGAAACCTTAGGAGTTATTTAAGGGGATTGAGAAATACTTCGTTTTGAGTGATTTATATATTGAGAGTTTAACAGATTGGGAAACACTTAGGTAGAAAATATGGATTTGTTCTTGGGCGACTTTAGAGTTTATTCTTGGGATCTCTAAAGGAAAAAACTATTTCGTGTAACTCATTTCCAAAATATCTTGTAACAACTTTCTAAGTACAGTGAATTGGAGAGATGGTCTCCCCCCTAAACGTAGATCTTTTGATCGAACTAGATAATGTTGGAGCGGTAAAGCGACAAGCAAAAGTAATTTTTTTATAAGGGTGATGTATAAGTCATATCATATCGTCTCCATAGGAATTAGTGAGAGAGAAAAACTATTGTTCGACAGTCTCGATTCTCTAAGTTTGGAATTGAGTTTTGGAGGTAAAATTCGGGAAAGTTAAATAAAGCAATAAATAAAGCAATAAACAATCATCTGTAGCCTAAGAGAATTAATTTTGGAATTGAATTTCACTCTACCCATCAAATACTTAAACTTGCAAACAAATTGTAATCAACCTATGATACACGTTAAAATCATCAGGTATCGCTCACACCAAGGCTATTACTAACGCAAAGTGAGACCTCACCCATATTGCTCTTGGAAGCGATTTTGCGCGCAACTCAGACAACCCAAATGCATTTCATAACCGATACCCACAATGATTATTAGCTCTTAACCTATCTCTAGAGTCAATAAACTAATATACATCATTCCGTAACTAAGATTCGAGAAGTCTATCTCTAGAACAACAGAAACGCTAAACTTAAAAACAAAAAGGTCAAGAAACAACATCAATAAAGATTTGTAAAGCAAGCATATGTACAATCCTATGATCAACAAATGTACATATAATTAAAGTAAAGATATACATACAAAATCCACCATTGGAATGATACATAGGGAATAAGGAGATGAATACGAAACCTCTCGCGGTGTCAACACGATACAAGACATTCCATAGTCAATCGACAAGATGCACCACCCAATGATGTTGGGTAAACCTTTAAACTAAAATGAATAGGATCAAAGCCTCTCCAAAGGGGAAAAGGATGATAAAACCTAACAAAAAATATGTTTTGTTCTATTTATACAAAATTGAAAACGCGGACTGTGCTAAGGGGGCCTGGCGCACTAAGCGCGACTTCCTTATTTTACACATCAAACTTCCAAAAACCGCGCTAAGCGGGCTAAAAAACTCCACTTCTTCCAAATCTTTCAAAACAATCATAGCGCGCTAGAGTTTCCGCTTAGTGCGCCTGCATGGACATAATTCGGTAATTAAATAATTATGATTTTTAAATTATTAAATTAATTTAGAACATAATTTATTAATATATTGAATTATTAAGATTAAATGATGGAATTAATTGGGGAAGAGAAGTAATATTTATTTTATTTATGATTAAAAGGAATAAAAAGGAATAAAATAAGGAAAGAAGGAAAATAGAATCATTTTGGAGAAAACAAGATACGTGAAGTTGAGAAGAGGAGAGAAGGAAGAAAACCTAAGTGTCGAATCAAGAACCCACAAGATAAGGGGTGATTTCGATTGATTATTGCTTATTATAGGTTTTGATTTTAATATTATAGATCATAGCATGTTAGGAAATTTCGTTTAGGAATTCCTAGGTTTCCATGGATGTATACCTATACGTGTGATTGTGTCGAATATAGGTTGAATCGATTAAGGTGTCGATTATTGAATAGAAATGATGGAAATATGTTGTTTGATGTGATAATGATGCAAATTGGATGTGTTTTAGTGTTTTCCATGTTGGAATTCGTATGGGTATGTGTGGATTGGGTTTAGAATGGAAGAATGTCAAAAAATGCAAAATGACTTTTTAGTGCGTGGGAACCGGTTCCAGGGGAGGAACCGTTCCACTTTGAAAAATTTATAAAAACTTGAAAAATACACTCAGGAACCGGTTCCTGTATGGGTAGGAACCGGGTTCCCATACATTTTTCCCGAAGCGTGTTTTTGAATCTAGAACCGGTTCCGATATGTAGGAACCGGTTACGCTTATTTTTTTAAATTTTAAAACTTCAAAATTCATAACTTTCAAACCGTAAGTCCGTTTGAGCCGTTGGACGTTATTTCCTAAATTTAATGCTCTACCTTATGAAATGAAAATATTTTAGAAAACTTGAAATTATTTTGGAAAGGAGTCAATTTAAATAAATGATTATTACGACACATAATGATGTATGTGTATTAGAGGGCCTTTGGTGATGGGGATACTGATAATGTGTAGATGTAATAGCATGTTTATGCTGATGTTAGATGTATGCATGATTGGTTGATATATCATGTTGATTGGTTTGCATGTTTATGCCGATGTTAGATGTATGCATGATTGGTTGATATATCATGTTGATTGTTGTGATTCGTTATGTTAAATGAATGTATACATACCGATTGATGTTGCATGCTAGTGATGTGCGTGCATTTACATTGTTTGGTGAAGTTAATTCCCATTGTGCATTTGACTTGGATTGCCGATAACCGATACCCGAGTGAGGATGGGTGGTTAGCCGGATTCGTGTCCGGTGGTTATGGCGAATCGATGGAACTATCCGTTGATGATGGATCGTGTGGGTGACTTAGTCACGTGTCGGTACCGCATGCATTGAGTCGCATTGTATTTGTATGAAGTGGTAACATGTTAGGATGTCTTCCAGTGTTACTCTTCTTTGATTGTTATGATTATGCATGATGAATGTGGTTGTGTGTGTGAATCTGAATTTATGTTAAGTGGTGAAATAATATGCTTGAGATATATTATTGATTGAAAGACTTATAATATGCTTTAATTATGAGAAGTCTCACCCTTACTTTACCATTTCAGATTAAGGTTAGCAGCTGAAGAGTCGGTGAAGATGGCTCTAGAGCTTATCGTTTAGTCCGCGTGTCAGTGTCATGCTCTGATTAGATTGTAACACTGGGGAACGTTAGATGAGGAATTAGACATTGGTTTATTGTTTAATTAAAATTTTGTTGGGAATACAATGATTGAATTATTCCGTTTTGGTGATGATATTTTCATTGTAAGACATGGTCTTAATTTGGTGAATTATTGAAAATGGATCCTCGGTAGCATAGCTCTGTTTGAATGAAATTTGTTTTATTTATTAATTGTGACATCCCTGATTTCCGTGTTAACTCTGATTAAAAGATGATCTAGATATTAATTTAATTGATATATTCGGGGTATTTAGTTGGGGTGTTACAGGCCTGGCGCACTAAGCGCGACTTCCTTATTTTACACATCAAACTTCCAAAAACCGCGCTAAGCGGGCTAAAAAACTCCACTTCTTCCAAATCTTTCAAAACAATCATAGCGCGCTAGAGTTTCCGCTTAGTGCGCCTGCATGGACATAACTAATCAAAAATGAACTTTTATACTGAAAACGCGCATCCGGAGCTGTGCCTTTGACACCTTATTTGTCGATGCTCCAAATCTGCAACAATACCTACAAAAAGACATTAAAACTATTAAACGGTACATAAATGAATCAAAAACTCAATTATATATAAGGTATACATATTTACACAAAAAGTGGGGAATTATTCACAAAATATTAACACAAGATCAAATAAGTGCCACAATTTCTATAACAAAATAACGACATTTTTGCAATTATCAAACTCTCCTCAACTTGAACTTGTTTATCCGTAAACAAGACCAAACAACTCAAAGAACAAAAGTAATCAACCAAAGAATCATGGATCAATAGGATTTAAAACGGAAAATAAATGCATGGTTCAAATACAAAAAAATGCACACGCAAAGTAAATACTTACCACCAAACTACAACAACACATGAAAACGAAACAAAAAGTAAGTACAAAAATCATACAAAATATTCTAAAATAATACAAGCTCAATCATGAATCACACCTAGCAAATATTCATCGGTAGATGAAAAAATCACTAAGGTGAAGATTTGACACTCATCCGACAATCTTGCAAACAAAAGACTAAATTACGCATTCATCCAAAAACTCATATTGAAAATACAAAGGCAATAATTACAAGAGTTTTCCAAGGTTGTAATGTTGTTTGGTTAACAAATAAGGGATGATTCCTAAAGCTAATCTTAATAAAAACTTTCCTAAACCTAAGTGAGTGTTCAACTCACAAAAGTTCAAACACAAAACTTCAATCAAACTTCTTTTATTCCAAGTGTTACACATAACACACCTTACTATTAGCACAATTATTTGATATTGTTTTTGATTTTCAAAATTTTTTCTCTTTTTCTTTTCCTTTCTTTTTCACATTTTTCTCTTATTTTTTCAAACTCATAGAAACCAACATATAAATAAGAAAACATTCTCTCCCCAACTTGAATTCAACCAACATTAAAGTGAATACTCCCTACTTTCTAAGACAAGGTAAAAATTCAAACCAAAAATATTAGTTGAGGATTCAAGAAAACAAAGAATCAATATTCATTCAGAAAGAACAACCAACCACTCATAGACAATCATTAAGTTAAAAAAACAACATGGACATTAACAAAAAGGCTCAAAGAGGTTAACAAAAGTTCACACACTCACAAGGTGAACTGACTATTTGGCTAGATAGTTGTGCTCAAAATCAAACAAAATGCTTTGATCATTTTCATGCTTTCATACAATCAACACAAACAAAAGATTAAACATAATAAAATCCAATTAGAACAAGAATTGTGGCCTCCAACATATGTGAACAATGAAAAACTTCCTCACATTTGGGGGTAAAAAGAGAATTAAAGTGATTCAATCAAAATCAAGTAATGCAAAATGAATGAGTGACATGGTAATTGTACAAATGTAAAGTTTACTAAACATGTTATGCTATAGAAAGCGATTAATGAGTACATGACGTGTATCAACTTCAAAATAATGTCATTATCATACACCCGCAAGTTGAAACACTCAAATTCAAAAAACCACCAATTGCGACCTCAAGCTATCGAACCAAAATTGGACAATAAACAACCAACAAAAAATTAGATAAATAATACTAATTTTACTTAAAACTATAAAACCTTGGTGAAAGTGGAAAAAAATAAGGCAAGTGAAACAAAAATAATTCACTGGCTCACAACAGTCAGAGCACGCTAAACGGTCTCTACCACGCTAAGCGCGCTACACCAGATGTAGAAAAACAGGACAGCAACAACTGCATCTAATGCAACTTCCACTTACACCCACACACTAATTTTACAATATTTACAATATTAACAAAATTCCTCAAGATATACACGACAAGCTTTTGGAAAAACACAAATTCACATAGCAAAACAAACGGGTAAAAGTGAATTAACAAGTTGAAAAGTGAAGATTTGAGAGACTTAAGAACTGGTATGATTTCAACTTGTTAAAACAACATTCGCACACTACCTAAACTAGTACAATGAAAAACAACAAAACAACTAAAAACAATAAAAATATTCTTGTTTTACGTCATAAGCTCGATGTCTGATATTTACCAACTAACATGTTGTTTTGGATGAGTGAAATGCTTCACTCTCGCCTTTGCTCTCATCTCTTCGAGCTCTAATCGGAACTACACATCTAACCACAATTTTGACAAACGTGAAACAAAACAAGTATACTATATAAAAATGTATAAATTAAATAAATGTATAGAATAAACAAGTATGGAGAAAATGTACAAATATGCAATATAAACATATTTACGAAACATAGAAAGCAAAACAATCGCGATGTAGTTAATATCAACATCAATCCCCGAAAACGATGCCATTTTGTTGGAGCGATACAGCAAAAAGCAACAAAAGTTTTGGAATTTTTTTCTGGGAATTTATCGTATCCATAAATATTAGTGATATCAAGTCGTTGTCCGACAAGTCTCGCGTTAATGAGTTTGGGTTTGAATGATATAACTATAAATGCGGAAAATAAATATGAACATGATATAATTCATTCTTCAGAAAGAAGAAACTTATCAAACATGCATATAATCCACTCCTCACAAACTTAAACCTATCAACCAATTATACTCAACCTACAATACTCATCAATGTCATCAAGTATCAACCAAATCACCCATTGTGTTATCTCATAGGCGGTCTCTCAATTAACCTCAACAACATAGAAGACAACTGTGTCACTCGCGTCGACGATCTCTCGGCATAACACAACTAACACAGAGGCATTAAGCACATATACCCAAGTGAATGTCATCTCTAAATCTATCTCTAGAATCTATAAACTAACAGATAATCATCCTAGATAAGAATTCGAACAATATATGTCTATAGCAACCTAAACACAAAGCACAGAGCAAAAATCTAAGATAATAACCAATAAAGATTTGTAAAGCAAGCTTTATATAACGTTATGGGCGAAAAATATACATGAGTTCAAAGTAAATATAAAATCCAAAAAAAAATAATACACAGAGAGGAAGACAAATGAACCACAAATCCCACAGTTTATCAGCGTCGATCAATGAGAAATCTAACCTGGATCATCCGTGTGCAAGTCCTATTGTTGTTTATAAGCCTCTAAACTACCAAGAATGAAGTTTTATGATTTGGGAACAAATAACCCAAAATATAACCTAAAAAATGTGTGTTTTGGCCCTTTTAACGTGTTTATGTCTAACAGATCCCGCTGAGCGGTAGCAGAAAAAAACTAGATTTTGTTTTTGCCATAACTTGAGAATCGTAACTCCTATTTACATCTGGTTTGAAGCGTTGGAAATTTTATTCAATGATCTATTTAATAATGACAAAATATTAACGAAATTGATGACTTTTACCATCTTTGTTTTGAGCTTTATTCTTTGATGAATTGCTAAAAATTGCATTGTTGAAGCTTAGCCTTTATTACTCAATGCTCCAACAATGCTCAAATACCTACAAAATGAATAGAAAAATATCAAACGGTACAAAAATATACAAGAAATCGATTATACACTAAATATACATATTTATACACAAAGCTGGATTTATTCAAATAATATAACAAAAATGAATCGATAAGTGCCACAAAACTACTACTCTAAATATCGGCATTTTGACACTTATCAGATAAACAAACCTTCCACATTTTCTCACCTTATTTTCTTCTGATATATTTTCTACTTATTGATTATTATTGTTGAAGACCATTTATTTTGATTACTATTGTTCTTTGTCCGCGCATATCAAAGTGTTTATTGGAATTGAACTTTGTCATTATCACAATAAGTGGAGCCTACAATGGAGCAAAGGTTATTTACAAGTGAGCACCATGGCTAAATGGGAGATTGTAAAATTTTCTAGAGACAACAATTTTGGATTGTGGGAAGTGAAGATGCAAGTAATTTTAACTCAAGAGAAGTGTATTGAAGCTTTGAAGGGAGAGACATTGATGCCTGCACACCTTAGTAAAGCAGACAAGATCGACATGGTAGATAAGGCCACAAGTTCCATTATCTTGTGCTTCGAAGATAAAGTTCTAAGTAAAATTGCTAGAGAGCAAGGCAAATGATGATTCTGTTCAAGTTGTGGTTGCCTCAGATGAGGATTATTATGAGAATGATGAAGCGCTAGTGGTATAGAGTTTGGAGAATAAATATAGATCAATCATAGACTCATGTAGCTCTTATCTCATGTGTTCAAGAATATAATACTTTGAGACTTTGAAGTTGGTGCAAGGTGGCGTACTTAGCCTTGGTAATAATAAGCCTTACAAGGTTCATGGTATTGATATGACCAGACTTAAAATGTTAGATGATCGTGAGTTTCTTATTCACAATGTGAGGTATGTTCCAAAACTCAAGCAAAATTTGTTATCTATAAGCATGTTTGTTTATTTAGGCTATTGCACTAGAGTTGAGCATGAAGTGTTGAAGATTTTGCAAAATGAGGTGATTATTGTTAAATGATCTAAAATATGTGGTCTATATATTTTAGAAGGTTCAAATATTGTTATTCACTCATCATTAACCAGTGGAGGCTTTCATGACAAGAAAAAACTATGATATTTGAGGTCAAAACGTTATGAATGCCTTGAGGCTGTTTTAGAAGTATATAATAAATTTTGCAAAAAAAAAAGATAAAAATGCATGTGACTGTTGAGTTGTTATTGTGTTTTTGAGGAAGGGTTGATGTCAAAGCAACTTGCTTGATTGGTAGATAATTTCTTCAGGGGAAGAACAATAAAAACCTAGGGATAAACCTGTTAGAAACTATAACAGAGAAAACTCAGTTTGAGGTGGAACTTCCTACTATTTATACTAAGAGTAGTGAGGGAACGATTAAACAGATCTATGATTATCATTTGACTCATGATAAGGTAAAGATGGAGATTTTAGCATCTCAAAGGAACAATTATGCCAACGTTGTGTGTTATGCTTTGAATGTGGCTGAAGGGTTGCAAAATACAAAAAATAGGGACCTTCAGGGATGTGTTCAAAAACATGTGGAGTTGAGGATGATTGAAGAATCATACTTGTCGGCTTGCTAGATTACCTAGGCAGAAAAAGGTAATTAGAAACAAGTGGATGCAAGTGGTGAGATCAAGATTCAAGGGTTTCTTGAGTTTCTTAAGGTTATTGACTAGAGTTTTAACATGGTAGAAAGCAACAAGATTGTTGATGGTTAAATTAACATCAACACGCTTAAAGTTAAGGTGGAGATTGTTAGACAATGTCTTAAAACCTTTGTTGATATAAAGAGAGAGAGAAAACATATGTTTTGAGATTGCCAAAAAAATTAGAAAGTTGAAGAGTATCATGAATGTCCAGTTCTGACAGTTCACGGATATCGAATTTGGTCGTTTCAATTTGTGAATCTGTCAATTGATGTTAGAATATTGAATATATATTTTATATTAATGTAAAAAAAATTAAGCTAATACAAAAGATATTAGAAGATATTTATAATATTTTATTCTAACAATTAATGAATTTTGTTTTGGATTTTGTTATGGATTTGTTGAGTTTTAGTAATTAGAAATATGTATCTATTTTGTTATTACAATGTGACAATTTTAGAGTTTTAGAGGAAAAAGGAGAAATAAGGGTTTAGGGAATTAAAAGGAAAACTTTAGAAATACAAAGATTTTTGAAAACCTTTGGAGATATCTAAAGGGATTGAGAATACTTCTAAAATTTTGAATTTGAGTGATTCATATTATATAATGAGAGTTGAAAGGTTAGGAAACACTTTGGTAAAAAATAGATATTTGTTTTTGTAAGCCTTCAAAGTTTATTTTGCGAATTCTATTTTCTTGTAACTTATTTATAATCTCATGTAATAACTTTTTGAATATAATGAATTGGAGAAATACTTTCTCCAACATACATAGATCTTTTTGAATATATGAATTATTAAATTATGAGTGATTTGTTAGACAAAAAAATCATCAAGATTAAAAATATATTAGTTATAAAGTATAATTAAAAACAATATTACATTAAAATTTGAAATGATAATTCATTTTAAGATAATTATATTAGAAATGATCGGTCATTATAATTACTTATAAGCTTCGCTGACAAGGTTCTAACTTCTAAGAACACAAATCAAACCAACAACACAAAAAACATTTACAAGAATACAAACATAAATTTTTATTATTACAAATAATTAATAATAATAGATAAAATATTTAATTTTTTTAATTTTTTTAAATTAATATCATGGGATGATTATAATTATGGAGAAAATATTTTATTTTTTATTTTTTAATTAATAAAAAAAATATAATTGATTGTTTATAAGATCAAGTGTTATGTTTGTGCTTGTCTAAATTTTTTTAAAAATTTATATTTGCTTTTTTGTGTTGAAAAGGACCGTTTTAAAGAATAAATACACAATTTTAAAATAAAATCATACATTTCAGTTCTTAATTTATACTTTAAAAGATATTTTTAGCATTTTTTTGTATTTTCAATAATATTCTTAAATAATTACGGTTGAGAAAAAATTTAGATGAAATAAAATAATAAATAAACAAAAGTATTATTCTACATAAAAATATACTTTTTCCGTCTCAAATTATAAGTCACTTTAGAATCTCAATATTTATGACTTTTTATCTAATATACCATCTCCTATGTATTTCTCTTTCTTTTTTCATTATGTTTTCCTATCTAATTATAGAAAGACATATCTGTAAATTTATACACCATTTCATTTTCTTATAAAATAATAATTAAATTTTTTAAATTTTGTGATACGATTAAAATGTAATATAATTTAGGATTAAAATGTAATATAATTTAGGACGGAGTAATAGTTTTATTTTTATTTATTCTAAAAAAAAAAAAGAAAAGTGTTTCGGAATTGAAGTTAGTGGGGTCATCTGGATCAGACAAAAACAACATGACCCTTCTCAAAAGATCCGTGTTTCCTTGCCCGCCTTACCCCGTCTCTCAAAATTTGAATGTTCTTTCTTTCTCTCTCATCAAATCACAAAAGTTTCAATCTTTTTCCTAACCAAGGTTCTAGGTTGTAGGACACCCCTTGTTGAAATTCAAATCCCTTCTTCTTTCTTATGACCCTTCATTTCTCTAGTTCTATTCAATAGATCAATAGACCAGACCAAACCAAACCAAACCACATCATTTCATGGGTACTTGTTTGAGTAAGAAGAAAGACTCTTCAACTACCTCCTCCTCTTCTCTTGCTGAAACCAAGTCAACCACAACAACATCTGTTGAGTTTGAATGGAAGAAGAAGAATTATCAGAATGGTATCACAGTTTCCAACCCGAAAGTGGAAACACACCCAGAACTGAAGCTGATGAAGGAGAATGATAAGAGAGTCCTACAGAAACATGGTGATAAAGGGCTAGTGAAAAAAGAGATTTTTATCATCAAACACAGAAAGAGCCATGAGGAAGCAGCTGAAGAAGACGTCGATGCAATTCTTGTACAATGTGGGAGACTCAGCAGAAATTCATCAGGTAAAGCTTCTTCTTTTAAGGAGCAAAGGAGGAGATTCTCGGTTCAAACCAAGTAATGATTTTGATGACAATGATACAATTTTCTCCGAAAAGGATCAAAAGATTAGTGATTTGCATCAGGATGATTGGAGAGAGCCTGCTGAGAAACTGCAGTTTCAATCTCCAAGGTCACTTTCACAGGATGGAAATAGAAGAACAAGAAGAAGAAGAAGAACGCCGAGCAGAGAAAGAGAGCAGCAACAATGTTCGAGCGGCATGGAGAGGAGATTTAGTATATCACCTGTTAGAAGATCTTCAGATTCCACCACATCACTCAATGTAAGAAATAACAACAGTACTAGCTCTAAGCCTCGAAAATGGTGTCTGTCCCTGCTACAGTTACTTCCTTGTAATGGATAAAAGTAATAATAATGGTTGTGGAGATTCTGCAGCTGATACAATTGGTATCAAGAGGATTACAGTTAGGAGAAACGTTGGTATGGCTTCTCCGCGTTCTCAATCTCCTGCAAAAGCAAATGGGAATGCAGCAAATCAGCAGCAGCAACTATCACTTAGTCGCAATTCGTCGAAGAAAAAAGATGAATCACCATACAGAAGAAATCCACTGAGTGAGATTGAATCTAACTCCGTTGCTGTTCCACATTCAACAACCAATTATAACAAAAGCAAGATGCAAAGCAGATCCAATATGGAAGTTGAAACAGAAGCTAAACAGGTATCCAATTTGTGTATGATTGTTGTATTCACTTATTTGAGAAGCCAAAGTTATTATGAACACACAAAAAAAAATACTGATTTTGACCTATCCAGGTTTATCAAGTAGAGTTGATTTTGCTTTTGAATTAAGTTGAAGCAGGGTTTTCAAGTTTTTGCCTCATATCATAACATCATTTTTAGCTTTCAAGTTTACTATCTAATCCATTTTTTACATGAATGGGTGTACAAAAACAATAATCAACTTTAAAAACCAATTCATTTAAAATCAAATTCTATTGCAAATGCAAGCATATACTAGGTAACATTTGGTTCATGATTTACTAGGTTGAAAGAGGTTTTGTAATTTGTCCTATTTATGTATGTGATTGATTTCATGGAGTTTCTAATGTTTTCCCCTGTCTAATGCAGAAACCAAATGCCAGCAGAATTGCATTGGACAAGGGTGTTGATGTGAATTGCAAGAGTAAAATAAAACATGATGAAGATGTTAAAGTGATGTCTTTAATGACTGATAATGTTGTTGTCAAGACAGTGGTGCCACTGGTGGTTGAAAACCTAAAACCACAGATATTAACAAGAAGTAGATCTTCGACGCGTTCACGAGACTTAGAGTTAGACCTCAACCCTGAAGATCTTTTGATTCCTCCACAGTCCTACACCTCACTACTGCTTGAAGATATCCAGAACTTCCATCAAAAGAACACACCTCCCCCACCACCTGTTTCTCTCCCAGCTTGTGTTGCCAGAGCTTGCTCTATCCTTGAAGCTGTTGCTAATCTCAACTCCAATACCAGCTCAAACTTTTCTGGTGTAGAAGACCGGAGAAGTCCATCAGGTTTTCAGTCCAGTAGGAACGAATACAATGTTCCATTGGGTACTAGCAATAGTTATGGGAAGAGAATGGCAGATACCAAGGATCCAATTGTAGAGTCTGAGTTAATTGTTTATGATGAAATGGTTGAACCGAGCTTACATAAGTTTGAGACAATGAATATAGGTGGTCTGAACATGGAGAAGCAAGAATCTTCAGGAAGCAACAGCTTAAGTGTCAGTAGTGCGAAACGGAGACAATGCATTTCTTCTTCTTCTTGGGAGCCTAGTTCTACTGATTCAAAAGATTGCTGGACTGCAAGACTGAACAGTTGCACTAACACGGATCAGAAAACCACATTGGAAGGAAGTATGTCTTCAGTAGCAGGACGAGCGAACGTGGATGGAGAGCAAAGAAGAAACTGAACAGCACAAGGAGAGAGAGTGATCATCAACAAGACAATGAGACGGGGCATGGCAAGCTTGGTGCCAGTAATTTTCTTCACATGAAACCAGTTGTCACAGCAGCTGCACCACATAAATGAATTCACCTTCACCTTTCGTCATTAATATTCTCATGAGTTTGATATTCCTTCTGTTTGGAGTTGCATGCGTCTGCATCCACATAAATGAACTCACCTTCATCTTGTCATTAATAGTCCCATGAGTTCGATATTCCTTCTGTTTGGAGTTGCACGCGTCTGCATCCACACTCTGCAACCAGTTTTCATTTAATTAAGGTCCATGTGAATATTGTTCCTAATTCAGTTGTAATAACATTATGTATCTTTATTTCTTAAAATAAAAAATGCATAAAAAGGATCAGTTTTTTCAGTTCCATTTGTAATTAACTCAGACACTTGAGGGAATAGAAAGACAGCTAAACAGTATGGTGCCGGACTACCGGTATTTCCTACACCTGCAATTGATTTTTTTTTCTTTCATTTTTTGTCACCTAATATAACTGCGATCAAAAGTCAGGGACTAATGCTTCAAGAATACAAAGATTCATTTAAGATTTTGACCTCTCCCAATAGATCAAACCTTTTTTTTTTTCAGAGGCAAAAGAAATTTCTATTAAAATTGTTATTGCACAGGGTGTGGTATAATGGACAACAATTGAAGAAATAGCTAACAGAAAAAATATTAGCTCGACAAAAGAACACAATGCAACAAATAGCAGTTGCTACCAAACTTAACTCAAGGCTCCCATACAAAAAGCACCAAAACTATGAAAACAAATCCTCTCGCTCCCTCTTTCACGTTTCTCATCCTGCTCCGATCTTAGCCGTCTATATATTAACTAATGTTGTTGATTGCGTGTATTAGATTAAAGTAAGTTGTTGAGATTGACCTGGACCATAGAGCCACGACAGAGGATCCATAAAACTTAACTGTAGCACCAAGCCAAACAAAAAAACTGGCAACTCACCAACAAGATCAAACAACCCCTCTAAGTTTCAAACCACTTTGGCCTGCAAAATATTGCAGGTTTGAAATGTGTTCCCACCTAAAGACAATATAGCCAAAATCACATAACCAACTCCAAAGAATCACCAAGACGTAGCCGCCAAAACGCCCCCCACCAATACTACTAGACCGATGAGAGTACACGAGTATTTACTCTCACAGCAAGTCTAGAGAATATCTGCTCCAATTAGTTAAAACAACCCCAGCCTTCCAATCAGATGCCCTGGAAATACACTACAGAAACCAAGTTAGTAAAAAGCTCCTTCTTCTCCCTATATATTAAAACTGCTACTCCAACAAACAAACTATAACAGAAAACTGCCCATGCTAGGCACACAAATAGACAATAGTCACCCATTCCTTACAAAACCCAAACACTCCAAGGGATTAGAAAATCACCGCAATAGAATAATCAAACTTAGGCAATTTTGAGTGAAGACAATTCCAAGATTAAGCTTTGGCTGTTCAACCATATCCTATATGGAAAATGATCAAACATTCAAACCCATATACTAGATACTTAAGGGGCCTAATTATCCAAGCGTGTATGATGTGCATAAACTAACCTTATAAGAATAGTGTAGCAAATTAGATTATATATAACAATGGCCGTGTAGCACCCTAGTTGCGGATACTATTTCCACATAACCATTCTTCCAAACCCAATAATAATCATAAGAGAAATTGTCTTTGGGATTCATAAACAAATTCATTATATATCACAAACTCAACACTAATCCGAGATGTATATTCACTTGCAGACTCAACAATTCACCATATACAAAACTTTCTGTAAACATGTCGTTATATATACAATTTTAGTCATTCCTACCTAGTGTAACAGTAAAGTCATCTTTTTTTTGGTACAGTAAAGTCATCTAATACAAAGAAGAAAATTTCTATGGAAACAATATTTTCTTGTATAGGGCTTGTGTTCAACTCTGGTAACTTACAATTTTCTGCTATAAATTGTGTAGGAAGAAGCTCGGAGCCTGAACAAACTAATCAAAATTGTATTTACATTGTAAAGCCTGATAGCAAGTGCTCAAGATCACATATGAATCAAACATCTTTCCATGTCCAAAAACACTAGCATTCCCAATTTGAGTTCGTAGCAATTTTTTCATTGGGATTACGTTGAAATAGGCATTAGAAAAATGACCATATAACTCACTCTGAAGTTAACCATGTAGTATATTGCAGCAACAGTAACAGTGGCTCCAAAAGTTGAACAGGTGACAAGGTCTCACCAAGATACATAAACAGGAACTGAGCATGGTCAAGGTATCTGCAACTGCAGTGCATCATAAACACAATGTCAATAACCATATGCTGCAACAGAAACAGAATTCTAAAATTTTGAACTAAGCTTTTAGAAGGTTCTTAAACCACGATATACCACACACCCTTTCCTCTTTCCTTAAACAGTTAGTTTTTCTTTTTTTGAAAAAAATTAACATATGAATGTAATGACATCTGCTGTAATAAATAATTTTGCAACTATAATCAGGACCCACAAAATTGAGTCTGGTTAAAAACTACAATGTGAAGAGGTGTGATGACCCATCAAAACAAATATGAAAAATAGCTATAATTTGTACATTTGATTAAATGCTTGTTGTTTTTTTAATTTAAAAAAAGAATACTAGTCATTCGGTTAAGTTTCATAACATAGAATTAACAAATACTCGAGTCAAAATGAGATTTGAAGCACATGATGGTTATTAAAGAAACACATGCATGAATTGTACCTGTAACGTTAAGGCTTTTGGATGTATAGAGCTGTCTAGTGATCCAACCCTCTATCAGCCAGCATCTTTCTAATTCTTTCCATATCCTCTAATCTGCCTGCATTTTCATAGATCTTCATAAGAAGTACAAAATTATGTTCATTGTCTGGCTCTAATTCAAAAAGCTTGTTTCCAGAAATTTCTCCTATAGTTACATTTCCATGAAAAAAACATGCATATAATAAAGCTCCCCACAGAGTTGGACCAGCAGCCTCAGAGCCCATCCCGTCAACTATGATACTATAAGCCTTTTCAATTAGCCCTGCTCTACCATATAGGTTAACCATACAACCATAATGCTCCATAATTGGATTTATTTTATACTTTTCACACATCAAAGCAAACAATCTCTCTCCATCATTCACCAAACCTAAATGGGCTAAGCTGATATCAATGAAACAAATGTTATTTTATCAGGATTTACATTGGCTTCCTCCATTTTCTCAAAGTAAGCAATGGCTTCCGGGTGTTTACAATGAGCCGATATTATGGAGTTCCACGAAACAATATCCTTTTCAGGCATTTGATTGAATATTGAACGTGCCTTATCCAACTTTCCATGGTTGGAGTACACAACAATCAATGAATTAGCAATGGACAAGCTCCACTCAACACCTTGTCGGATTACCCATCCATGAACTTGAACCCCAACATCCAGCGATGACACGCCACTAAGAATTGCGGATATAGAAAAAGAGTCAGGTTTTTCCCCTTCCAAAAGCATTTGGCGAAAAACATTGATTGCCTCAACCTCAACACCATGATGAACATAAGCTGCGAGCATAGAGTTCCATGAAACCGAGTCTCTGAAAGGTATCTTATTAAAGATCTTCCTTGCCTTCACAATATCACCACATTTAGAATACATATCAACAAGTGCATTAAGGACAAACCCATCACCGCCAAACCCAGATCGCACTACATGACGATGCACCTCTTCCCCAACCCGAACCAACCCAATTCCACCACAAACTTTAAGAACCCGAGGAAAGGTAAACAAGTCCGGCTCAACACCCTCTTCCACCATTTGGAAATAAAGTGCAATAGCATCATCATAAAGACCCAATTGAGCATATCCAGCTATAAGAGAATTCCATGGAAACGCATACATATCTTTCTTAGTCATTTGATCAAACAGGTCATGTGCCACGTCCATATACCCAAATGAAGCATACAACCTAACAAGCTTAGACGATATACCAACGTTTCCATGCAAAAGAGCTGGTGGAATAAGGCGGTGAAGCCGGATACCATGACGAATAGCTTGAAAACGGTAGCAAGTTTCTAACAAAGAAGCATAAATTTCAGTGTCAATTTTGATACCTTTCTCTATAGAATCTTCAACATCATTGAGGACTTGTTCAAGTGCTTGAGACTTGGTTTGAGGATATGGTTGTTGGTGAATTATAAGTGGCGTTGGTTTGGGTTGTGGGTAAGCGAAATTGTTTTTTTTTTCTTTTTGGGTATCCCATTTTCTTAGTTTCTTGAGTTTTTTGTCATCGGTGTTCTTTTTGGCTGAAATGGATGTGTAGAGAAGTGACAATGTGTCACTTGAACCGTACTCTTTAAGACTGTTAGAGGTGAAATAGTTGCGGAGGGTAGTGGTGGTGGTGGTCACGACGGTGAAGGGAGTAGAGGATAAACACGACGACGCCATGGGCACGACGGGAGTGAGTGGCGTCTGATACCAGAGAATGAATTCTGATGGTTATGGATCGTTTGTTACAGATTTTTTAAGAAAAATGATTTTCAATTTTTTTTTAATGAAAACATATTTAAAATAATATGTTAATTCACAATTATTATAAATTAAAATTACTTTGATATCTGATATAATATAAATGAGTACATAATTTCGTGGACAACATAAATCTTTTTGTCCCGTTGGGGAAATTACAAATGTATGTTGCACCTTCTCGAAAAAATCAGAAATGATGAGAGTTAAATAACAGTAATTTTAAACGACGGTTCTGATCTCTTTTACGGTATATAGGGTGGACTTACATCGTTTGTATTTCAACGTCCAAGTCAGTTCAAGATTGTATATGACTATAGTGAAATTGAAAATCATAGATTGTGTACATTCTTGTAGTGTGTGAATTGTTTTTATATGTTGGGTTGAGTAAAGTGGACTTTCGATGAATTGAGTCTTTGTCAATTTGACAGTTTCATTGGTCTATAACACTAGTCATCAAGGTTTTATCGGGCACTAAGGAGCAAGGGAAAGCCTTAAATATCACTGATCAACCTCCATGTCATAGTCTGATATGAGATAAAACTGAATCGTTTGGGATCAGTTTTGAAAAGTAATAAGATACAAACACATTTAATGCGATTTTACCATTAAGACACTTCATCATCCATTCTTGACATATGCGATGATGTGATCAGCTAGGGATTGACTGTTGATAGAGTGCTGAAATGCACTTGAATTTGGCGTATTAGTCTATTTTCATGGTTGGTCTTGACGCTTCAGGTGTCATTGCTTATAAATAGGGTGAGTTGAATATTAGAAGTTTTTCGCAACCTCTTAGCTTTCAAGCTTTCAGTTACATTTGTAGAGGAACATTTTCATTCCTTTTTTCTTGAGAATATCACTAGAAATGATTCAGAGCTTTGCTTAAAGCTTTCTCCTTTTTCATTCCCCACGCTTCATCAACTTCTTACCATTAGATACCCTTCTAACTCACGTTACCCCTTCAGCATTTCCTACATTTTAGTTAGGATGAATGATAACAATGTTAAATATGTTTTAGATTTACTCTTTATTTAATCTTATTTCTATTTTAAGAAGGTTAGACATGGAACATGTCAAAGACATTTGCATTCCGAACAGTGGAACTACCAATACAATTCTCAAAACTAAGAAATATTTTACTGAAATAAATCCTACTAAAGGTGTAATAAATATAATCTCAGGTCTTGCAGATTTGATTAAAGGAACATGTAATGTTATGTTCATATTACCAAATAGAACAAAGTTTGTCATTAATAATATTTTTGTTGGTTGGGATTTTCAACAAGGTCAAAATCCAACCAAAAGAAGAAAGGAATTAAAAAAGGTTCTTTAAAGTAGTGTAGGTCTCAAGTCGACCAAGGCACAATCGAACGTCGCTACAGTTGACCAGGAGGTTAATTGGGCCTGGAAATGTTAAAACCCTAAAGTTCATGTAAGTGGTCCAGATCACTCGAACGAAGGTTCTTGGAGGGAAAGAAAGCATGCGTGGAGAACGTGGATTCGTGGAGAGAAGTTACAAAGTACACATGGTGTGTAAGGGAGTGAAGCCCTCCAGGAAGCAGTTATCGTATGTGTATTATAAATAAAGCACTTAGTGCATAGTGTTAAGGGTTCAAATTTTTATATTCCTAACGCTAAACACTTAGAGTACCCAAGCAAACGAGCGAAATGAGTCAGGTTAGGATAATGTATGTTTGAATCAACTTATTTTTTAACTATTTTAATGTTATGTTATTTACGTTTACAATTTAAACCTTTCGTTTTACTTTACAAGTTTTTTACTTTATTTACTTTTGAAATCATACAAACACGTTTGGCATCAGGTCGAACGGACTCTTTGAAAAACACTTTGTAAAAACACTTGAAAACCAAACATCAGACTCGATTCCCGTCGATCTCAAATAAACTTTTTATTAAGACACCAGCGTTGTTTATCAAAATCAGAGGTAAGCAGTTTTATACTCTCCAAAATCAAAGAGAAATTTGTTAAGTTTTTAATGACATATATCATCAAGGATATGATACTTAAACTACAACTGAAGGTAACATGAAAAATATAAATATCATTGTCAATGTTTTGGGAAAGAAGAAAACTTTAAAAAAAAAACTACCAAAATTGCCTTCTTACATGAAATTGAATACAATTTAGTAGTAAAACAAGATCTCATGGGTGCCTTCTTACATGACATATGGCATGATCGTTTAGGTCACCCTTGTGCAATAATGATGCACAAAATAATTGAAAGTATACATGGTTATCCATTGAAATGTTTAAAACTTACAAAAGAATAAAGACCATGTGAAGCTTGCTCTATTGGAAAACTAATAACAAAGCATTCACCAGGAAAGATTCAGACAGAATTGTCGGCATTTCTTGAAAAGGTTAAGAATGCTTCTGAGATCCGTAGTTTTCTCGGTCTTGCAGGTTACTACCGGAAGTTTATTGAAGGGTTTTCCAAACTGGCGTTGCCATTGACTAAGTTGACCAGGAAGGGTCAGATATTTGTTTGGGATGTTGAGTGTGAGAAAGGATTTCAAGAGTCAAGGAGGTTGACAAGTGCTCCGATCTTGATTTTGCCAGATCCGACTAAGTCTTTTGTGGTGTATTGTGACGCATCATTAATGGGATTAGGTGGTGTGTTGATGCAAGATAAGCAGGTTGTGGCTTATGCTTCACGACAATTGAAAGTGCATGAAAGAAATTATCCGACTCATGATTTAGAGTTGGCAGCTGTTGTGTTTGTTTTGAAGTTGTGGAGACATTATTTATATGGTTCTCGGTTTTAGGTATTCAGTGATCATAAGAGTCTGAGGTATCTTTTTGATCAGAAAGAGTTGAACATGAGGCAGAGAAGATGGTTAGAATTCTTAAAAGATTATGATTTCGGTTTGAATTATCATCCTGGTAAAGCAAACGTGGTTGCAGATGCTTTGAGTAGAAAGTCTTTGCACATGTCGATGTTGATGGTTCGTGAGTTAGATTTGGTTGAGCATTCGAGATTTAGTTTGTGAAACTACTCGGATAGTGTGAAATTGGGTATGTTGACTAGTGGTATTCGGAAGAGATTAGAAATGGACAAACCGATGTTGGTTTAGTTGATAAGTTGACATTGATCAACCAAGGTCAAGGAGGCGAGTTCAATCGACGAGAATGGTGTTATGAGATTTGGTGATCGGTGTGTGTTGGATGTTGAGATTCGAAGAGCATTTTAGAGGAAGGGCATCGTAGCGGTTGAGTATTCATCCGGTTGCTACTAAAATGTACCATGATTTGAAAAAGTTGTTTTGGTGGCCGGAATGAAAAAGAAATTGGAGTTTGTGTATGCTTGTTTAGTTTGCGTGTCGAAAATAGAGCATCGAAACCATCGTGGTTGATGGAGCCGTTATTTGTTCCGAATGGAAGTGGGATGGAATCTCAATGGATTTTGTGTCCGGTTTGCCAAGGACATCTAAGAATTGTGATTCTATCCGGTTATGTGGATAGTTGACAAAATCGCTCACTTCATTCCGATAAGAATGGATTATCCGATGGAGAGATTAGCGTAATATGTCGAAAAGATTGTAAGTTTGCATGGTATTCCGTCTAGCATTGTGTCGGATCGAGATCCGAGGTTCACATCTAAGTTCGGAGGGTTGCAAGCTTTGGGTACCAAGTTGCGTTTGAGTTCCGCTTATCATCCGCAGACGATGGTCGACGGAAAGAACGATTCGATCGTTGGAGGATTTCTTGAGGGCTTGTGTGTTAGAAGGGGGAGCTTGGGATAGCTATTTGCCATTGATTGAGTTTACCTACAACAGCTTTCACCGAGTATTGGTATGGCTCCATTTGAGGCATTGTATGGTAGAGGTGTCGGACACCATTGTGTTGGTATGAACCGAGAGAGCCGTGATTGGACCGAAATTGTTCAACAAACTTCGGAAAAGATTAAGATGATTCAGGAGAAGATGAGGACTTCTCAGAGTCGTCAGAAAAGTTATCATGATAAGAGGAGGAAAGACCTTGAGTTTAGTGAAGGAGAGCATGTGTTTATGCGAGTTACTCCGATGACCGGTATTATCGAGCTTGAAGTCAAAGTTGACTCCACGATTTATTGGTCCTTTCATTACCAAAAGAGTTGGGAAGGTTGCATATCGATTGCTTTGTCGCCACTGCGAACTGCATGATGTTTTCATGTGTCTCACCGAGGAAGTACATTGTTGATCCGTCTCATGAGATTCGGTATATGACATACAGTGCAGGAGAATTTGATGTGGCGGTACTGAGGATTGAGGATCGGAAGTTGAAGCAGTTGCGAGGCAAAGAGATTGCATTGGTAAGAGTGGCTTGGGGAGGACCAGCTGATGGAAATGTCACTTGGGAGCTGGAGAGTTAGATGAAGGACTCGTATCCCGAACTATTCGTCTAAGGTATGTTTTCGAGGACGAAAACTCTTTTAAGTTGGGGGGAGTTGTGACACCCCAAAATAATTCGGTAATTAAATAATTACGATTTTTAATTATTAATTTAATTGAGAATGTAATTTATTAATATATTGAATTATTGAGATTAAATATGGATTTAGTGGGAGTATGTTGAGTAAAGTGGGGTGTGAAGAGTAAAAGACTCTACTCACATTAATTGATTTATTTTAATTATGTTAAAAAGGAATTAAAGGAATAAAATAAAGAAAGAAGGAAAAATAGAATCATTTTGGAGAAACAAGAATACGAAGTGAGAAGAGGAGAAAAGGAGGAAGAAAACCTAGAAGCAAGTCAAGAACCCACAAGGTAAGGTGATTTCGATTGGTTATTGTTTATTATAGGTTTTGATTTTAATATTATGGATCATGGCATGTTAGGAAATCTATGTTTAGGAAATTCTAGGTTCCCATGGATGTGTACCTAATAGTGTCGTGGTGTCGATCGAGTCCGATTGTGTCGAATATGTATGGAATATGATTAAGGTGTCGCTTAATGAATAGAAATGATGGAAAGATGATAATTGATGTAATGAATGATGCAAAATGATGTATTTTGGTGTTTCCAATGATGGGATTCGTATGGGTAAGAATGGGTTTGAGTAAAATGGATGAATCTTGTCAAAAATGCGAAAATCACTTTTTATATCGTAGGAACGGTTCCCATGGGGAGGAACCGGTTCCACGTTGAAAATCAAAACCTCGGAAATGCACTCGTGAACCGGTTCCTGTATGGGTAGGAACCGGTTCCCATACATTTTCCGAGCGCTTTTGAACTGCAGAACCGGTTCCGTATAGGTAGGAACCGGTTCGCCTTAATTTTTTAAAATTCAAAACTTCAAAATTCATAACTTTCAAACCGTAAGTCCGTTTTGAGCGCCTTTTGGACGTTATTTCCTAAATTTAATGCTCTACCTTATGAAATGAAAATATTTTAGAAAACTTGAAATTATTTTGGGAAGGGTTGAATTTCGAATAAATGATTATTAAGACACATAAGGATGTATGTGTAGTAGAGAACTTTGGTGATGAGGACACCGGTAATGTGTAGATGTAATAGCAT
Organism: Vicia sativa; assembly: GCA_021764765.1. Classification (NCBI taxonomy): domain Eukaryota; kingdom Viridiplantae; phylum Streptophyta; class Magnoliopsida; order Fabales; family Fabaceae; genus Vicia; species Vicia sativa. The sequence goes on from CM038794.1 coordinate 161,884,795, forward strand.
GTTATGCGATGTTAGATGTATGCATGATTGGTTGATATATCATGTTGATTGGTTTGCATGTTTATGCCGATGTTAGATGTATGCATGATTGGTTGATATATCATGTTGATTGTTGGATTCGCTTATGTTAAATGAATGTGTACATAGACGATTGATGTTGCATGCTAGTGATGTGCGTGCATTTGCATTGTTGGTGAAGTTAATTCCCATTGTGCGGAATTTGACTTGGATTGCCGATGACCGATACCGAGTGGGAGGGTGGTTAGCCGATTCGGTCCGAGTGGTTATGGACGAATCGATGGTACCGTATCCAGATGATGGATCGTTGGGTGACTTGGTCACGAGTCGGTACCGCATGCATTGAGTCCGCATTGTATTTGTATGAAGCGGTAACATGTTAGGATGTCTTCCGGTTACTCTTCGCTGATTGTTATGATTAAGCATGATGAATATGGTTGTGTGTGTGAATTTGAATTTATGTTAAGTGGGTGAAATAATATGCTTGGATATATTATTGATTGAAATACTTATAATATGCTTTAATTATGAGAAGTCTCACCCTTACTTTACCATTTCGATTAAATTAGCAAATGAGAGTCGGTGAGGATGGCTCTAGAGCTTATCTTTAGTCCGTGTGTCGTGTCATGCTCGATTAGATTGTAACAGGGGAACGCTTAGTTAAGAGAATCATTATTGTTTAATTATTTTGGATTTGAATTCCTTGAGAACCTTGATGTTTTATTAAATTTTAATTTTGGTATTTCCGCTGTAAGACATGGTCTTACAATGATTGAATGTTGGATGATGATCCTCGTGTAGCATGGCTTTGCTTGAATGAAGGTTTATTCTATTTATTAGTTGTGACATCCCGTGATTACCGTGTTAAACTCGATTAAAGATGATTTAAATGTTAATTTAATTAATATATTCGGGTATTTAGATGGGGTGTTACAATAGTGGTATCGAGCATACGGTCTTGTCTCGTGTCGTTATCCCTTTAGTATGCGACTAGTGTGACACCGTCGATACTTGTGCTGATGTAGATTGTTTTGTTATGTTACGTAACAATGGCCCAAGAGGTAACGGAAGGAATGATGATGCTATTCGAGGCTTTGGGAATGTTGGAGTGCTCGGAGGGAACCAAGCAGGAGTCGCGATTGGTGCCGATGACAATTGTGGAATTTTCGGAGGAATAATCCTCCATTGTTCAAGGGCACGATGATCCCGAAGGTGCTCAAGTGGTTGAAGGAGATCGAGAGGATCTTGAGTGATTGATCGTGCAAAGGGGTCAAGGTGAGATATGGAACTCACATGTTGGAGGAAGTCGATGACCGTGGGTTGCTACCGTAATCGAATCGAAGAAGATGGTGTTGCATTGAATTGGGCCGTGTTCGTGAGAGCTTTTCGAGGAGGTACTTTCCGAGGACGTCGAGGTAAGAAGGAGATTGAGTTTTGGAACTCAAGCAGGCAACAAGACTGTCGGTGGTATGCTTGTTTTCCGAGTTAGCAAAGTATTATGCTCATTACCCTAACGATGCGTATGGAGAATTTTCCAAATGTATCAAGTTTGAGAATGGTCTTCGTGACGAGATTAGGGTATTCGTATCGAGATCCAAGATTTTCCGATCCGGTTGATTGTAGTAGGATTCTTGAGGAGGATCTTGCTAACACTAAGTCGAATGCTCGAGTATGTTGAAAGGTAAGCAACAGATGGATCGTGGTAAGCCTTATGATAGGAGTAATCGAGATCCGAGGTTGGAAGAAATCTGGAGGAGATTCTAGTTCTTCCGCTAGTGCTACAAGTGTGGTGAGACATCGTATGGTGGAGTAAGAGCAATGATAAGAAGTGTTTGTGTGGAAAGTTCGCCATGTGGCCAATGATCAGAGTGAAAGTGGTGACTTGCTACAATGTGGTGAAGAGGGTCATACTGCCTCGCACAAAACCCAAGAAAGAGCAAGTGGTGGTAAAGTGTTTGCATTGTCGGATCGAGACTAAACCAGATGATCGCCGATTAAAGGTACATGTTTTATTAATGGCATACCTTTGATTGCGATTATTGATACGAGCTACGATTCTTTTATTGCGTTAGATTGTGCTAAGAGATTGAATTTGGAAATTTCTAATATGGATGGAAGTATGGTTATTGATACTCCGCCGGGTTCAAAGACTACTCGTATGTTTGTAGGAATTGTCTGTTGTGATTTTTGATAGGGTTTCGTATGGATTTAGTGTGCCTACCGCTAGAACAACTTGATATCATCCTTGAATGAATCGTTGGAATTCAACTAGGTTCATATCAACTGCTTTGAGAAGACACCATTTTTCCCAAGAGGTTAAGATCGAAAATGAGATTATGTCGCGATTAACCTAGCCGTGAAGGATGGTGCGTGGTGTTTATGTTGTATTCGCGATCAAGCGAAGGAAAGGCAAAGAGTGATGGATTGCCAGTGGTGAATGAATTTCAGGTGGGAAGACGTTAGTGAATTGCCACCGAGAGAGAGGTAGAATTTACTATAGATTTGATTCTGAAGTCCGTGTCGATGGCGCCTTATCGCATGCCGATCCGAATTAGCCGAATCAAGAAGCGCTAGAAGAATTGCGGAGAAGAAGTTTATTCGTCCGAGTGTTTCGCCGGGTGCTCCGTGTTATTGGTTAAGAAGAAGGAATGTTCAATGAGGTTATGTGTTGACTACCGGCGAATAAAGTTACAATCAAGAATCGGTATCCTTTGCCGAATTGATGATTTGATGGATCAACTCGCTGGAGCTTGGTATTTAGTAAGATTGATCGAGATCCGATATCATCGATTCGTGAAGTCGAGGATATTCAAAACCGCATTCGTAACGAGGTATGGACATTATGAATATTCCGTTATGCCGCTTGGAGTTACTAACGCACCGGTGTTTTCATGGAGTATATGAACAGGATATTTCATCCATATCTTGACAAGTTCGTAGTAGTGTTCATTGATGATATTCGATTTATTCGGCGATGAGGAGCATGCGAACATCTCGAGTTGTGTTGGAATTGTTGAAAGAAAGAAGAAGTTGTCCAAGTGTGAATTCGGTTAGAAGAGGTGAGTTTTCTTGGTCATGTAATTTCCAAGAATGGAATTGTGGATCCTAAGGTAGAGGCGGTGTCTCGTGGAAGCAAGAATGCTTCGAGATCCGTAGTTTTCGGTCTTGCAGTTACTACCGGAAGTTTATTGAAGGGTTTTCCAAATCTGCTGCATTGACTAAGACCGAAGGGTCGGATATTTGTTTGGGATGTTGAGTGTGAGAAAGGATTTCAAGAGTCAAGAGGAGGTTGACAAGTCTCGATCTTGATTTTGCCATCCGACTAAGTCTTTTGTGGTGTATTGTGACGCATCATTAATGGGATTAGGTGGTGTGTTGATGCAAGATAAGCAGGTTGTGGCTTATGCTTCACGACAATTGAAAGTGCATGAAAGAAATTATCCGACTCATGATTTAGAGTTGTACCGTTGTGTTTGTTTTGAAGTTGTGGAGACATTATTTATATGGTTCTCGGTTTGAGGTATTCGGATCATAAGAGTCCGAGGTATCTTTTGATCGAAAGAGTTGAACATGAGGCAGAGAAGATGGTTAGAATTCTTAAAAGATTATGATTTCGGTTTGAATTATCATCCTGGTAAAGCAAACGTGGTTGCAGATGCTTTGAGTAGAAAGTCTTTGCACATGTCGATGTTGATGGTTCGTGAGTTAGATTTGGTTGAGCAGTTCAGAGATTTGAGTTTAGTTTGTGAAACTACTCCGGATAGTGTGAAATTGGGTATGTTGAAGCTGACTAGTGGTATTCTGGAAGAGATTAGAAATGGACAGAAATCCGATGTTGGTTTAGTTGATAAGTTGACATTGATCAACCAAGGTCAAGGAGGCGAGTTCCGAATTGACGAGAATGGTGTTATGAGATTTGGTGATCGGGTGTGTGTTCCGGATGTTGCCGAGATTCGGAAGAGCATTTTAGAGGAAGGGCATCGAAGGGTTGAGTATTCATCCCGGTGCTACTAAAATGTACCATGATTTGAAAAAGTTGTTTTGGTGGCCGGGAATGAAAAAGGAAATTGCTGAGTTTGTGTATGCTTGTTTAGTTTGCCAGAAGTCGAAAATAGAGCATCAGAAACCATCAGGGTTGATGGAGCCGTTATTTGTTCCAGAATGGAAGTGGGATGGAATCTCAATGGATTTTGTGTCTGGTTTGCCAAGGACATCTAAGAATTGTGATTCTATCCGGGTTATGTGGATAGTTGACAAAATCGCCACTTATTCCGATAAGAATGGATTATCCGATGGAGAGATTAGCGTTGTATGTCGAGATTGTAAGTTTGCATGGTATTCCGCCTAGCATTGTGTCGGATCGAGATCCGAGGTTCACATCTAAGTTCGGACAGGGCAAGAAGCTTTGGGTACCAAGTTGCGTTTGAGTTCCGCTTATCATCCGCAGATGATGGTCGACGGAAAGAACGATTCACCGTTGGAGGATTTGGGAGGTGTGTTAGAGAAGGGTGGAGCTTGGGATAGCTATTTGCCATTGATTGAGTTTACCTACAACAATAGCTTTCACCGAGTATTGGTATGGCTCCATTTGAGGCATTGTATGGTAGGAGGTGTCGGACACCATTGTGTTGGTATGAAACCGAGAGAGTGTGATTGGACCGAAATTGTTCAACAAACTTAAAAGATTAAGATGATTCAGAGAAGATGAGGACTTCTCGAGTCACAAAAAGTTATCATGATAAGAGGAGGAAAGACCTTGAGTTTAGTGAAGGAGCATGTGTTTATGCGAAGTTACCCGATGACCGGTATTGGTCGAGCTTTGAAGTCAAAGAAGTTGACTCCACGATTTATTGGTCCTTTTCGATTACCAAAAGAGTTGGGAAGGTTGCATATCGATTGCTTTGCCACACTGCGAATCTGCATGATGTTTTCATGTGTCTCAGAGGAAGTACATTGTTGATCCGTCTCATGAGATTCGGTATATGACATACAGTACGGAGAATTTGATCGGAAGCGGTACCGCGAGGATCGAGGATCGGAAGTGAGGCAAAGAGATTGCATTGGTAAGAGTGGCTTGGGAGGACCAAATGATGGAAATGTCACTTGGGAGTCGGAGAGTTAGATGAAGGACTCGATCCCGAACTATTCGTTTAGGTATGTTTTCGAGGACTAAAACTCTTTAAGTTGGGGGAGTTGGACACCCCAAAATAATTCGTAATTAAATAATTACGATTTTAATTATTAATTTAATTGAGAATGTAATTTATTAATATATTGAATTATTGAGATTAAATATGGATTTAGTGGGAGTATGTTGAGTAAAGTGGGTGAAGAGTAAAAGACTCTACTCACATTAATTGATTTATTTTAATTATGTTAAAAGGAATTAAAGGAATAAAAAAAGAAAGAAGGAAAATAGAATCATTTTGGAGAAACAAGAATACGGAAGAAGAGGAGAAAAGGAGGAAGAAAACCTAGAGGCCAAAGTCAAGAACCCACAAGGTGGGTGATTTCGATTGGTTATTGTTTATTATAGGTTTTGATTTTAATATTATGGATCATGGCATGTTAGGATATCTATGTTTAGGAAATTCTAGGTTCCCATGGATGTGTACCTAATAGTGTCATTGTGTCGATCGAGTCCGATTGTGTCGAATATGTATGGAATATGATTAAGGTGTCATTAATGAATAGAAATGATGGAAAGATGATAATTGATGTAATGAATGATGCAAAATGATGTATTTTGGTGTTTCCAATGATGGATTCGTATGGGTAAGAATGGGTTTGAGTAAAATGGATGAATGCCGCCAAAATGCGAAAATCACTTTTTAGTACGTAGGAACCGGTTCAGTGGGAGGAACCGGTTCCACGTTGAAAAATGTAAAACCTGAAAATGCACTCGGAACCGTTCCTGTATGGGTAGGAACCGGTTCCCATACATTTTCCGTGCTTTTGAACTGCAGAACCGGTTCTGATAGGTAGGAACCGGTTCGCCTTAATTTTTAAAATTCAAAACTTCAAAATTCATAACTTTCAAACCGTAAGTCCGCTTTGAGCGCTTTGGACGTTATTTCCTAAATTTAATGCTCTACCTTATGAAATGAAAATATTTTAGAAAACTTGAAATTATTTTGGGAAGGGTTGAATTTCGAATAAATGATTATTAACCGACACATAAGGATGTATGTAGTAGAGAACTTTGGTGATGAGGACACCGTAATGTAGATGTAATAGCATGTTATGCTGATGTTAGATGTATGCATGATTGGTTGATATATCATGTTGATTGGTTTGCATGTTTATGCCGATGTTAGATGTATGCATGATTGGTTGATATATCATGTTGATTGTTGTGATTCGCTTATGTTAAATGAATGTGTACATACCGATTGATGTTGCATGCTAGTGATGTGCGGCATTTGCATTGTTGGTGAAGTTAATTCCCATTGTGCGAATTTGACTTGGATTGCCGATACCGAGTGAGGATGGTGGTTAGGGGATTGTCCGAGTGGTTATGGACGAATCGATGGTACCGTATCCGTAGATGATGGATCAGTGTTGGGTGACTTGGTCACGAGTCGGTACCGCATGCATTGAGTCTGCATTGTATTTGTATGAAGCGGTAACATGTTAGGATGTCTTCTAGTGTTACTCTTTGTTGATTGTTATGATTAAGCATGATGAATATGGTTGTGTGTGAATCAATTTATGTTAAGTGGGTGAAATAATATGCTTGTGATATATTATTGATTGAAAGACTTATAATATGCTTTAATTATGAGAAGTCTCACCCTTACTTTACCATTTCGATTAAATTAGCAATGAGGAGTCGGTGAGGATGACTCAGAGCTTATCTTTTAGTCCGTGTCGTTGTCATGCTCGATTAGATTGTAACACCGGGAACGCTTAGTTAAGAGAATCATTATTGTTTAATTATTTTGGATTTGAATTCCTTGAGAACCTTGATGTTTTATTAAATTTTAATTTTGGTATTTCCGCTGTGTAAGACATGGTCTTACAATGATTGAATTGTTGGATGATGATCCTCAGTGTAGCATGGCTACTGTTTGAATGAAGGTTTATTCTATTTATTAGTTGTGACATCCCGTGATTACCGTGTTAAACTCTGATTAAAGATGATTTAAATGTTAATTTAATTAATATAATCGGGGTATTTAGATGGGGTGTTACAAAACTCATGTGAAAGGTACATAGCACATAAACTTGAGAGGAACTCATAACAGATAATTAGTCTTTAAAAATAAGTCACTTAATAAATAATTATGCAACGGATTCAACATATTTCTCACAACTTTAAAACAGAAACAATTCCTCAAATAACAATTGAATTCAAATAACATAATTAACCAAGTGTTCATCCCCCGAGTGCTACGTATCAGAGCGACGACACCAACTACGCTACTAATCATCGGCTATTCTTCCTGATTACCTGCACGTTACCCACGTAGAGGCAACACCAAAACAGAAGGGATGAGATATCGAATCATATAAATAGGTTTAGGATAAATAATATATAAGGAATAGAATAATCAGAATTGCCACCTCATACAACAACAACTTAAACTTCACAAATCACCAACATAACAATTCGAAATGTATGACTCAAGTATGTAACTCAATACGATGCGAATGCATGTGGTATTATCAGAGTAAAATTCTCAACGTAAATAATTTCCATGTTATCGAGGCACAAGGCATAAGCCTTCTTCACAAATCCGTCAATACAGGCCTTCACAAATGCAATGTATGCAACTCAAATAACATACAACAACATTAAAAAATCACTTCACGAGGCATACGCCTATATCACTGTTATTACCAATTATTAGAGATAATCATCATCACTAAAGCATAAGTTTATATCACTACTTCACTGACCATAGGCCTACAACATTATCAACGTAATCAACATATACACCACGATATATCGCAACAACAACACATTCGACAGTCAACACAAAACAACTTAACATTACTCACAAAACTTATAATTAACAATGTTCATTTAATTAAACGAATCAACTTACCCAGTTGCACCTGTAAGCTAGCATATCCGACACAATTTCAACAAAAAAACACAACCGCATTTACCTACTAATTAATCTTAGTTACCCCGTCAATTTTCATTAAATTCCGGGCGACTAATTTTTTCGCTTAACTTTCTAATTTGGTTAATCGACACTGTTTTTATTTTCTGCATTGCTACTAATAATTCATACTATTACTAATTTATTACTCCCCATTATTGTTTGGCCACCAAAGATCAAATGTCATCAAATTCCTATTCTTCTATTAAACCATTTCTGCACAATGTACTACTTTCTCATAGAAACTGTCATCTGCTATATTCCTATTTTCTACTATAAAATATCATTGCTGCTAACATATTGATTCTGCCAAATTCATTAAAACTAATATTAATATGATCAATTCATTTATTTATTATTACTTACACGATTTTACCTATGCATGTTTAACTACTTAGTGACCAATATATATGTGCTAACAAAACTCCGAAAGTCATGCCTACTGTACCATGTACATACCCGTGGAAAGAGAAGGAGGAAGGCCGGGGCGTCCGCCCCCTAAGGCCTGGGGCCCACCTCTTCTCTTCCTTCAAGTGGGGTGCCGCCTTAACACTTGTGGCCTCCGCCACAGTTCCCAACTTCGTCTTCCTCTTTCTATATTTTCAGAATTGCAACCTACAGTTTTATTCCCAATCGATCCAGATAAAACTAACACAACAGATATTACAGTTTTAACATAACCCAATGTATAACATAATTTTCAATTACAATTCCTTATCAGTTCATTAACATCATAAAAAGAATTCCATTGATCAACTAATTTCAACACGACACATTAATGAATCTAATACCCTAAACCCACATAAAATTCATCATACCCCCATTTATATAACAAGAATCTCACCCTTACCTTTTGGATTGATGGCACTCTAAAAACTCGATCAAATTCCTATATTCGGTTCCGGTTGCACTTCTTGTATCCCTGTGCCTCCAATCTTTGTTATTTTTTTCCTTCTCTACGTAACCTAATTTTTCTACTAGTACTTCTACTTATATAAAACCTAATATTTTATTCTATTAATAAAATAAATCAAATACTCCACTCTTCTAATAAATCAACTATTATATCTATCATACATTCTTATTGGGCCAACTAAATAATACCTCCTCATTTGCTATTTCTCACACCACGATAAAAACCCACTAAATAATATTCTAGTTAATTAATTACTATTTCTTATAATAATTCTCTGACTACACCAATTATTCACTTAATCCTCTCAAGTCAACTTATTAAACCAATATTGTCTCTTATAATTATTCCGATAATTCTCGACTTTGACAAACTCCAACAATTAAATCTTTAATAATTCATTTAAATAATTAAATGAATTTCCGGGCTTTACAATAGTTTGTCAAACTTTTCAAGAATATAAATTTATTTTGTATATGATAATTGTACTACTATGACAAAAGTGTCATGGTTTAATGATAGTTAGTAGACACTATCAAGAGTACGTAAAGTAATCATATATACATGACTATTTGAAAGATTGAATATTCAAGGTTTACTAAAGTTTGAAAAATCGTGTGATACTTTGACGAATGAATTGACAAAGATATGATGTCTTTGGATATAATCGAAGAAAATAAATATATCATTAGGGATGTAGACCAAGCTCATATCTAATTAATCACCAATGATGGAAACTCAACTCACACTTGATTAATGTTTAGTCTTGAGTTCAATGATGAAAGTATACTATTAGAGTGATTGAAGTACTTGACAATAGATACATCCCAAGTGGTAAAAGTACTTGGACCATAAAAATAAATGTGGAAGGATGAGGTTCTCCTCTTAATAGACATATAGCATATGTTTGCTGGAATGCATAATTATGGGTGCATTTCTGATATAATCTACCTATATGAGAATGAAGTGGTGCCGCTTCATAGAGTTCAAGGGTTTGACTCTTAAATTCTCATGAAAAGGATATGCGACACAAGGCCTTATTAAATGTGTCATATTGATAATTCGATCAATGGTACCGAGATTTCATGTGTGAGTTATGCACACTTGTTCTAATGAATAATTGGTTCAAAGCTTGTCTACAAATTTATTTTGGGATGAGTGCAAACTTAACTTACTAAGTAATGGTTCAAATCGTAAGATACCCTTATCTGAAATCATAAAATTTCCTGAATAATGGATTTAGATATATTTTGTAAATGGTGGGGGATTGTTGGAGGAATTTCCAAAATATTTAATTAATAAATAATTTTGATTAAATTAATTTCATGAATATAAAGATTTCATAAATATTTATGTGGTGTAGTTGTTGATGCTTTTGATATTAACTAAAAGGTAACAAGTTCAAATTTTGAGTTGAGCATTTTTAGGATTTAACAAAATAAATGGCCCAAATTTTCCTCCCCTCAAACTTGAACCAAAGACCTCATGGTCGCATTAAAACTGGCAATGCTACCACTGAACCATCACAACATTCCATGTTAAATTTGAACGTTATTAATATATAACAGTTTGCGAAAAGCCTTGTTGAAACTATTTTGAAACATTGTTTTTCCTCATCAATTGCCACAAGTTTTTCTATTAATAGAGATACTTGTTAGGCATAAAAGACACACCAAAATAACATGTTTTAAGTGTCAAAAATTATATCTAAGCCATTCTTTTATTTTTCTAGTGCACGAGAATAAATGAGAGAACTTTATTCGGTAAAATATCGTTGATCGATATGCTTAATATGAATGTGCGATTTATGTTAAGGTTTCCAAAGTATCCCTGAAGGGGATTCGCCGATTAACACATTGCATCCAATATGTCTAAATTGGTGGGGCGAATCGAACCTAAAGCTTAGTGTAAACACACACTTTGGAATTTATTTTGTGCAACTTTCATCATACCGCTTTCATCTTCTTCAGGTTTTGCAACAGACCCCAACACAAGATCTAACACTCTGAAGAAAGAAGGTTACATAAAAAATCATAGAATCAAGCATATTTCTCCCTTTCTCATTCACACAAGAATTTGAATGAATCAAAGAGATTGATATTCAGGATATTCATTCAAGTGTTAATGTGGCAGATATTTTTACAAAGACACTTTCTACATCAGTTTTCAAGAAGCATGTATAAAATATTGAAATGCGTCACCTACGAGATCTTTAAAGAAGAACTATATGTGTTCTATTGAGGGGGAGCGTAATATTGTACTTTTTTTTTTATTGAAGATTTTATTCCAATAAATTTTCTTATAAGATTTTTAACGAGACAATAAAATTCTCCTTGATAAGACTTCAATGGAACATCATGATAGATATTTTAAAGGGGGGACTTTTTAATAATTAATAAGATAATATAATATTATTATTAAAAATATTTATCTTAAATAGTAATGACAAATTATTGGAGGTGTTTAATTTATCAGAAATAAAATAATAATATCAATTATTCACTTAATATAATAGTCATTTGGAATTGGTAAATATTAATATACACACTAATTTCACTTTGAAAGATCATTCTACTTCTTCATTTTCTCTAGTTTTTTGATAGTATAAACCAATATCAACATATTAGTTTCACAAATATTAGAGCACCATTATCGGTGCTTTGTCACCGTTGCTTCACAGCGACTTAAAATATTTTGTTAGAAATAAATGGATATTTGGCTTTTGTTTGCATTCTTTAATTCAACATCAACATCGTTCTTCTGCAAGACAACCATCTTTATCATTCCAACTAGACTGAAAAATTATTAATTAAAATTAAGTTATAGAGTGGTATTTAATGAGACCTATTTCAAAGTTTTTGCTGAGTTGAATGAATTTTTATAAAATATAGATGAGTTGTTTAAATTATTAAAAAATATTAAATAATATAAAATTTTTAATGAGATCTATTTAAAGAATCAATATAGATATAATAAGTATTGATGCTCTTAAGATTATGTACAATGAGAGACGTTGAATAATTTATTCAATAGTTGAATCTTTATAATAGTGTGTTAAATGAGGTGTTGAATATAATGTGAATTAATTGGTGTTGAAAAGATTCAACATGTTGAATGAGGGAAAGTGAGAATTACATATGATATTTTGCAAAATTTTATTGGTTGTTATGATTATTTATATTTTTAATGTGTTGTGAATAGTGGTGAGGTAGAGTGTTATTTAACAAAACTATTATAGTGAGTTAAAATTAAATGAATGATAAATTATTAAGTGAAAGAAGAAGATAATATAGAAGATAAAAAGTGAAAAATAGATTATTGTACATGCTAAAGTTAGATTTAAATATACGACTTTTCTCTGTAGTTTTTGATTTTTTTTAGGCGAGATTTTTGAGAAATAAACATTGGAGATTGAGAATTCCCCCTAAAACTTTTTCACATAGAAAGTTTTCGCTGAATTGTTTCTTTTAAGTTAGCGGCGCTACAAAGTTTTTATTGAAGAAATTGGTTTTCAAAACTTGCCTTCAACCGTTATACTCTGCTGTTGTCTCACGCCTAATGCTATAAACTTATGCCCTATCGATCTGTTTCATTCCACCAATAACAACCGACCCTCAGGTGTTCGACGAAATGTCCAACCGAGTTTTCATGAAAAAGAGGTTCCTGACTCTAATGGGCACTCACCTTGTGAACTTTATAACCAAACAAAACCAACAAAACCACTCTGTGTTTCCATTTCCATTCGATCAAAAACAACATCTATCCAATATGTAGAATCACGACATAGAGACCCCACTTTTGAGAAATTCATGGAAAAGTATAAGAACCTTCTCAAAGTCATTGCCGTTCAAGACCTTATCCTTGCTAACCCCAAAAACCAATCTGTTTCTGTTGATTTCCTCTCCAATCTCTCCCAGAAGCTCCACCTCAACCGCGGCGCCACTGCCTTCCTCCGCAAGTTTCCTCATATCTTCCATATTTACTATGAACCTTCCAAGTTGCAGCCTTTTTGTAGGTTAACTGATGCTGCTCTTGAAGTCTCGCGCCTCGAAGCGGAGGCTATTAATGCTTCTTTGCCTCTTGTTATTGAAAGACTTGTTCGGATATTGTCCATGTCTGCTTCCAGAACGGTTCCTCTTAGAGCTATTTTCAAGGTTTGGAGGGAGCTTGGTCTTCCTGATGATTTTGAGGACTCGGTTATAGCTAGGAATCCTAGTGTTTTTCAGCTCTGTGATGCGGATGAACTGAATACTCATTTGTTGAAGCTGGTTGGTGATGTTCCCAGCAATGGTTTTAGAGCTTCTGTTGAGGATTGGAGAGTTATTGAGTGTTGTAAAGAGGAGTGCAGTGTTAATAGCATGGAAATGCGATATAGTTTCAAACATGCGTATCCTCCAGGGATGAGGTTGAGCAAGAACTTCAGAGCCAAAGTGAAGGAATGGCAGAGTTTGCCTTATATGGGGCCTTATGAGATGGTTAGTGAGAAGAAGAAGTCATCCAAGGCTGGTATGATGGCGATGGAGAAACGAGCAGTCTCCATTGCTCACGAGTTTCTGAGTTTGACAGTGGAGAAGATGGTGGAAGTTGAGAAGATAAGCCAATTTAGAAAATGGTTTGGGATTGATTTTAACGTAAGGGATCTGTTCTTGGATCACCCGGGAATCTTCTATTTGTCAACTAAGGGTAAAAGGCACACTGTTTTCCTGAGGGAAGCTTATGAACGAGGGTGTTTGAGACAACCAAATCCTGTTTATGATGCAAGGAGAAAGCTACTTGATCTTGTTGCTTTAGAACGTCGGGGTTTACCTGCTGTTAATTCCAAGTTGCAGGACAAAAGCAGTAACAACGAGGTTGAACCAGGGGACAACATGCAAAGCCGTGATATTTTATCATCTTTTGACTAGTTTTCATGAATCATGATAACATTTTTGCTATTAGTTGTACAACAATACAATTCAGCTAGTATGTAGTGTCACTGTAAAGACGAAAGAGGTGTATTGTGAATTTCTGCCTTTGACACTTCAGTTTTATTTTTCTGCTTGGTTATGTGGTTTAGTACTCTTGCTATTATTGTGTTTTTAAGATGGATCAAAAGTATTTGAATTGATACATCATGTATAACTTGTCTGATGAGCTATACAAAAGTAAAAGCAAGGGGTCTTTCAACAACTGTTGTCAATTGCTTCAGCTTAGTATAAGATGTCTTATTAATCATGCCATGAATACTATCTTGTAGCTTTCTTTTTGTTATGACTATGTGCAGCCAGAGCTTGCTCTATCCTTTAAATTGTTGCTAATCTCAACACTAATATCAGCTCAAACTCATATCTCAACTCCAAGATCAGCTCAAACTTGTAAACTTGTCTGGTGTAGAGGACCAGATAAAACCACCGGGTTTTCAGTCTAGTAGTAATGAATACGATGATACATTGGGTACTAGTAATGTAAATAGGATGGTAGATACCAATGATCCAATCGTTGAGTTTGAGGCATCTGCTTATGAAGATGCCATAGTCGAACCGGGACTAAATAGAAATGAAGCAACAAATAGAAGTGGCTAGGACATTGTGGAGCAAGAAACAACTTAACTATCAGTAGTGTGAAACAGTGGAGGGGCATTTCTTATTGGAAACCTAGTTCTACTGATTCAAAAGATTGCTGGACTTAAAGATTGAACAACTTCAGAGAGGAGGATCAGAAAACTCCAATAGGCTTGGAAGAAAGGGAGTCTTCTGTAGCAGCAGGGCGAACATGGATGGAGCAAAGAAGAAATTGAAGGAGATGATGTGATCATGGGCATGACAGTGAGATGGGGCGTGGCAGACTTGGTTCGTACATTTTTCACATGAAACTTAATGTCACCACAGCTGCATCCCGCATAAATGAATTCACCTTCATCTTTTATCATCAATAATTGCATGAGTTTGACATTCCTTCTGTTGGCATTTGTACCAGTTTTCCTTTAATTAAGGTGTATGTGATCCCACTATTTCGTTCCTGTTTTAATTGTAAGTTGTAACAACATTGTGTTTCTTTATTTCTTCAAATCAGATATGCATAAAGAGTCAGTTATTTTCAGTTTGATATGTAATTAACTCACACAATATGGTAAGAGAAAAAATAAAAAAAATACCGGAACCAAATTAAAAATGCAACATGAATTAAGTAAAAATTGTCTTGAGCAAGAGGAAAATTTGGTTAATTACAGACTGGAAGAATATGCATTTTGATTGATCAAATAGTTTGCAATTGATATGCATACTTTTTTTGTATGATTTTCCCAGACAAAAGCCAACCACAAATTCAGCATCTCATATGAATATTGCATTCGTGTGATCATCAACAATTCATCGTATACAAAACTTGTCATACAAAAGTCATAATACAATATTTCCCCTAGTATACAAGGCTTGTATTCACCTCTACTAACTTACAAATTTCTTCTATGTATTGCGTAGGAAGAGGCATGAAGCCTATATTGTATTTACACGGTATAGCATGATAGCAAGTGCTCAAGATCACATATCACTCAAACTTCTCCCCTCTTGTCCAAAAGCACTAGCATTCTCAATTTGAGTTTGTGGCAATTTTTTCGTTGGGTTAGGTGAAAGAACCAGTAGAAAACTGACTATACAATTCATTCTGAAGCGTTCCTGAAGTTAACCATGTATATTGCAGCTACAGTTACACTGGCCCCAACTAGCTGTACAGGTGAGAAGGTTTCACCTAAATATAGAAACCTGAAATATCAAAGAAAAAATGTGTATACAAAGGTCCTCACAAAGATTCATAAGCCACAGAATGTGAATTGGCTTGAGGTAATGCCAATGGCAAAAGGTGCAAAAAAGTTATGGTCTTGCAAGCACAATACTTGGATAAATTATGAGGGACGGCAGTGGGTTGTTCTGTTAAAAACATTTGTAGTTGTAAAAGTCGGTCCTTTTTTTCTTCTTATTAATGACCTTACAGGTAAAGAAGTGCTATAAATGATCAGCTCTTATTTATGACTTTTTTCCCACTGCTACATGATTCCAAGAAACAGAAAAAACTTCAAACTCCTGCGACTCTTTTCCATTATTAAGAAGTCTTACCCAAAAATTGAGGCAAACATTGGCGTTAGAAATGTAAGTGAACTGAGCTTGGTCAAGCTACCTGCAGTGCATGTTAAAAATATATCGTCATTAGCAAATATTCGTCATTGGTTGATATGGAATTTGAAAAACAAAAATAAACTTCAAACCTGAAAGTGTACAAACTGGCTAAAAATGCATCACTAGCACAGTGATTACAATGTGGAAGAAGAAATGAACACTGATGCTTAAATTTGAATATTTTAATGACTATAAAAGAAAATTCACTGCAACGAATTCAGAGAGACCATGATCACAAAGATATACAGACCTTTAGTTGCACTGTAAAAGAACACACCATAGCTAACAGCGCTTCCAAAAATGGACGTGTAGAGGAGTGACAATATATCGCCCGAACTGTACTCTGTAAGACCCCCACTTATAGCAGGGTCATTGTTAAGAAATGCAAATGCCACAAGGGGGAGACCACCAATAACCATATGCTGCAAAAGAAACAGAAAAGTGAAGTTTTGAACTAAGCTTATAGAGACTTCATAAACCACAGTATACCTTCTACACACCCTTCCTCTTTTTAAACAATAATTTTTTTATGAACATGAAATAAACACATCTATCTGAAATAAATATTACCCAAATTCACACTTTTGTAAATTTGACACGTTGTCGGGTTTAAGTGCACTCAAATTTACAAAAGTGTGAATTTGGGTATATTGGACTCTATTTAATGGATCCCCTGACGCTAGTTGCAGAAATATTTATTTCAGTAGATGTGTTAATGTTCATAAAAAAAAAAATTATTGTACATCTGAGTAAATGCATGTTGACTTTTGAATTGGAAAAAGGGTTACAATTCATTAAGAGAGTTTTCATAACATAAAACTATCAAAAACACAAGTTAAAATGAGATTTGAAGCGCACCCATCCAGTTGCCATGATAGGATCAGAGTACTTGGTGACCCACCGAACCATTACAGTGCCAACTGCCATGCTCTGAGCTGCAAGAAGCATCCACAACTCCCCACTTTCCCAGAGTGAGAAGTTGCTTACATCAAATGATAGGGAGGGAAACTGCAATAAAGCCAGCAGTGCTTGCATCAGTGAATATTAAGTAATAGGAAGGATTGGATCGGCCAAGGGAAATTGTATATTTCAATATTACAAAATCAACTAATGTAATGTATTTTTTGGTTATGGACAGCGTTAACTATAGCAACACATAAGCTTAATATCCTTCCAATTATATGCATAATAATTTGATTGTTAACTTTGGGCTGTGGATAAAGAGCATGAGAATTAAGTCACTTTTTTTTGGCTAAAACTTATAACCAAAATTAAACTACCTCAAGTAACACAAGTCCTACGACACCGAGTACAAGCCCAGCAGCTCCAATATATCCAATGGACTCACCAAACAAGAAAGCTGCAAGTACAGCCACTGTCAAGGGTTGTGAATCAATAATAACCTGCCATATATCCAAGCTAGATAGTCAAAACAAGCAACAATCCATGCTCTCACACTGCAACCCAAAATCCAGATCAACACAAAGTGAAGTCAAATCAATTTTTCCTGTAACCCAATTCTATCAATATGACAGACATACAGCATTTTACAAAGTAATTTCACCCGCTTCATCGTTTCAACATACAACTCAGCCATTCATTCATTCTAGCTCCAGAATTCATTCTACCTAACTATACGCTAAGAAATTAAGTGCAAACATACACTGCCCAAGCCAGCTGAAGTCCTCTGCAACCCTTCTGCGAGAAATCCCTGATTCATTACAAAAAGAAACAAATCAATCAATGAGTCAATAAACCAGAAATCACATAATCGAAAACGAGTAAACAAAGCTACATTGATTGAAAAAAGAAACCTGAAAGCAAGCAGCATCTATGAGAGCAAAGAGCGAAATGGAAAGCCAAGCATTGAAGCCAGAGGGGAAAGGCCTTCCTCTGGAAGCAGCGAAAGCAACGAGAAGAAACCCAGCGGGAATGAGACGAAAAGACGAAACGAAGAAAGGACCGTATTTAGGAAGCACTTCTTTCATCGCCACCATGGCTGTACCCCAGAAGAAAAACGGCGATATCAAAACAGCACCTTCCCATAACCCTTCCGCTAAACAAAGCATCTTCGATGACGATTCATCTTTTTTCTCTGTTTTTCCATTTTCTTCTTCTTCAGTTAGGAAGCGCTTCACGTCTTGACCTGTTCCAACGGAATTTAGAAAATCGAGTTCAGTGGATTCTGTCGATTGATCGGTTTTGTTGTTGGAGCATGGAACCCTAAATCGGAGGGAAGATGGAGTGGTGGAAAAGCGAGAAGAAGAAGAAGAAGAGGGGAGTTGGTTGATGATAAATTTAGGAGTTTGAGAAGTTGAAGAGTAGCGGCGGGTGGTGGTGGTGGTGGTTACGGTGACGGGAGAGAAGCACCACGACGGCGACGCCATAGCAACGACGGAAGTGAGTGGCTTATGATACTAATAAATTCTGGCTGTTATAACTGCCAAGTGGTTAATTGCATGTGCTGATTCAGCTAATCTCACAAAGCATATATCTGGGCGTGGATTCTCTACCTTTAGGACCTTTAGGAGGGAACTGCACCCTAACTTTCTCTCTATATCTCTCTAATTACTCACTCTCTCTCCTCATGTTTTCCTTTTTTTTTTTCATTATTTTCTCATTTCTCTCTCATAAAATTTATTTAAAGTTAAGGTAAATTTTTAGAGGGTAGAAATGCAGAGGATGTGCTTCCGTATATATCTATCTGACACGGGTCAATATATTTTTAGTAAATTTTTAGATATTCAAATATTTCTAGGTGTTCCGTTTGAGAGTTGATTTTTGAAAGGTTTTGGAGGATTGCGATTATATTTTGAAACGTGTTTGATATTTTTAAAAAGTTTTAAAAATGATATACTACATTAACATATAAAATCACATCATATAATTTTTTAAACTTTTTAAAAATATTAAACATATTTCAAAATATAAACGCAACCCTCCAAAACTCTAAAAAAATCAACTCTTAAAGAGACTCTTAGGGTTAGCTAGTTATATTTTTAGTTTGTGTAAATATTTTTCTTAATTCTCCTATCTTGTCTAAATTATGTCACTAACTCTTTCGAAACTACGTGTCTTTAAAGATTCACTTATTTTCTTTATTACTGAACATTTAAAGTATTTATATTATCACATGATATTTTGATTTTTTAATCATTACTGACGCTCTGTAACATTTCAATTACCCCTTTGTAAAAGTCAGAGTTAAATTTTTGAAGATGTTTCACTGCGAAGACGGAGATGGTTCTTGTGATGACGAACACGAAGGCGGTGACACTCGAGCAAGGAAGGAAGACGAATATGATTCTTGTGCACGAACACGTACTCGAGGACATTGAAGCTTATGACGTCTGAGGTAAGAGATTTCTAACCTTCTTCTTCATCCATTGTTAATTGGAAATCTCATGGTAATTGGAAATCTCTGTAAGACTCTTAGTATTTTTGTTATATGAAGCTTTATTCACATGATATACAACATTTCAATGTTAGTTTCACAATGAGGGTGAATTTATAATGGTCAACCAAAACATGATCATTTATAGAGGAGGTGGTTGATTCAAAAATCTCTGGGCTACTCATTGCAAATTGGACAGTGGATAACATTGGCAAGTTGGTGAATAAGATTATCTCACAATTTGGTCCATGACTGAGCAATTCTTAGTTACACATAGTTTCAACACACAAGAGTTTATTGTTGATATTGCAAAAAGGTCATGTAATTGTAACTTTTGGGAATTTGTAGTAATTCTTTGTAGGCATGTTGTTGAATGAGTGGTATACAATAGATAAGTATGCATTTTGTTATGATTTTTCTGTAAGTCCTATCAATGGACAGGATATGTGGCCAAATGTTGAAGTGGATGAATTACTATCCCCGAGGTATAAAAATGGTCCTGATAGACCAAGGAAGGCTAGGATAATAGAATGTGGTGAGGAAGAGAAGACATGAGGTGGGTTGATATTGATCGGTTGGTTTAAACCCCTATAATATTTGTTTAGTTCGCGTGATGAGGGGTTGTGTTAAGAGTTTTCTATTTGGGGGTAGTGGTCACCGGGGAAACCCAATGATATGTTAGAGTTTTCTTTAGAGAGAAAATGACTATTATGAACTGGACGACGTTTATATATTAAAAAATATCACTTTTCATCATGATGGACAAGACGAACCGTGATGATATATTATCTGCATAATAAAATTTTATAAAGACAAAATATATCATAACGGTTGACCAAAATAACCGTAGTGATATCTCTTTTATTTTTAGTTAAAAATAAATAAAAAAGAAAAAGCGCGTCTTAATATTAAAGATTTTTTTTAGGGTTTTAAGGTTCAAACCCTTAAAAGCATGATTGCATAACTATGGTAAGGTCATCGACTATTATATATCCTAACATTTTTTAATAAAATAAAATAAAAATATTAGCGTATGAGTTTGGAGATGTCATCACGGTATTTAGAAGAACTATAATGACTTGAGTGTTATTATATTCACATTTTGTAACAGTGAAGTTCTATTCATTGTATCGAATTTCCTACTAAACATATCTCACAATCTTTTTCTTTCTTCCGTTTAATATTTGTTCTATCATATACACAAAATTGTCTTTAATTTTTTGGTTTCTATATTCTTTAATTTTTAATTTTATTTTAGTTTTCTTTATATATGTAATTAAAATTCTATACATGATACATAAAATTGTACTTTGTATTCTTTGTAAATTATTTCAATTTTAAGATTTTTTAGATATAATTTCCATTTTTACTTCACTTATTCTTTTATTAAAATTATAATTTTGCTAAATAGTTAGTGTTACCGCTTCTCCACTTCACCTATTTTTTAAATTTAAATTAGAATAAATATTAGATAAAAATTGTTTATTACACTCATACAATAATTTAATATAATTTTCATTATAAAAAATAATTACATAACACAAAATCGTGCATAGCATGATTTTGCAATTAATTGATTAAATAAAATTTTATAAAATATAAAATATTATTATTTTACTAAATTATAATCCTATAAATTCTTTTCCTTATATCTTTTATAATAAAGTGTGGTTA
This sequence comes from Vicia sativa, assembly GCA_021764765.1. Taxonomy (NCBI): domain Eukaryota; kingdom Viridiplantae; phylum Streptophyta; class Magnoliopsida; order Fabales; family Fabaceae; genus Vicia; species Vicia sativa. The sequence continues at coordinate 161,906,056 of CM038794.1, forward strand.
CTCAACCTTTTTGTTTGTGGATGTTATGTTCGTTTTTATGTTGACTTACTTATGAAGGTTTTAATTGTTAAACTGATATTAATTTCACTTTGGGATGAAACTAGGGGTGATAAAATGGGCTGTGGCATACGTATCCGCCAAAAAATGACGGGTTGGGTTCAGATTTTGGGACCGCCACTCGCTAAAGTTTGCCCCGCCAAAGCTCGTCGTCCACCTAAGTTCGCCCCGCCAAAACCCGCCGCCCACTAAAACCCGCCGCACTTATCCGTCTAGTCTGTCCGACCTCAAGATCCTCCTTTTTTTAGTTAATTTTAGTCATTCCAATTTTTAATAGTTTTATTTTATACATTTATATATGAATATATACAATATTTTTAAAGTAAAATTTCTTTAAAAATATGCTTTACAAAAAAATATTCTAAAAAAAGTGAAAAATCTAATTGAAATGTAAAAAAAAAAAAACCCTATTAATATATTAAAAAATGAAAAATAAAAAAATAAAAAAATAGGCGGACAAGCCCGCCTACTTGGCAGGGCGGGCTTGATTTTTATGCTCATTACACTTGGCGGGCTTGCCCTCCCCGCTCTTTTTTTGGCGGGCTTAAGGCGGGGCAGACGACCCGTTTTGCCACCCGTAGATGAAACTACTCTGTTACGAGTTTTGAGATGTTAAGTATGATGTTATGACGATGATTCTGCTGCGATGCTTTTCTAAATGATGTGTTGATTTTATAAAGAGTCATTATTATAATTGTGGTAACCCGTGTTATTGAGTAAGATTGTTTTATGACGATTTTTATGAAGTATGACACTCTTGTGTTGTGATTTTATGTTGAAGTATTCTTAAATTAATCGTGATTTTATGTGAAATTTATAAGGGTGTTACACCGAGGTTCAAATTCATGAAAGCTTAATTGTATCACCACGATGAGATCACCAACCGTTATTATATTCTAACATTTTTTAATAAAAAAAATGTTAGTGATTGAGTTTGGAGATATCAACACAATATTTGAAAGAATCGTTGTGATTTTTTTACCACAACAAAATCAATGCATTTCATTAATAAAATGATGTTCAATACAACAAGGAAACATAGTTAACACCAATGAGCCACATATAACCCCGATTTAGTCGCTTCCTCTTTTTTGTTATGCCATATAAAATCATTCTTGTTTTTCTAAATAATATCTATCATAACTGCAAATTTGCCTGCTAATCTTTTATCCTCCTTCTTGCAAATATAAAAAATAAGAGGCTTAACATCCTGAAACGAGTGGATACGAGAGTCTATAAGGTTAGACAAACTTGCTGCCCTCCAACACTGATTAGTGACATTGCATCCCGAAGACAAGTGTCAATCATCCTTTGTATGGTGTTCACCAGGGCCGGTCCTGACATTTTAGAGGCCTTGGGCAAATATTAAAAATAGATCTTTAGTAAAAAATAAAATTTTCTTAAAAAAAAATATCATCTATTTAAATTATAAATAATATCAACAAAATGAAAGTTATTCATTTATCTGTATAATTAACATAAAAAGATGTCATATTCTAATTAAAATTAGATAGTGAGGTCGTCTCAAATAATTTGACGGTCCCTTCCAATTTTAAAAGTAGGTGTTTAATAAAAAAGAAATGATTTGTTTTTTATTTAAAAAAGACACATATTAATCAACATTAAAAATTAAAAAATTATCTATAAATATTTCAACATAGTTAAATAATGTTCTTGCAATTGATGTTGCATGCATTTATTTTAAAATTGTAATTTTTTTTTACTTATTTAACCAAAAAAGAATATTTTATTGAAAAAATAATTCATATAAATATAGTTTTTGTAATTTTGTTCATGTAGAATTTCTCGTTCTCTAAATATTTTATATAATATTAATAAAAAGTATTTTAACTAATAATAAATAAAAATATAATAATATTTGTAAATCTTTATATTATTATTATAGTCTAATAGGAATCGAACTCAGGCCATGTGAATTCAAGGAAAGGAATACAACCGCTTCACTATAGTTATAATTTTGTAATATATTGAAACATGACAACTATATACATAGTTTATGGTTTAATTTCTAAAGTCCAGGCCCAATAAATATGAGGCCCTGGGCTATGAGCTTGTTTGCCCTAGCCCAGGGTCGGCCCTAGTGTTCACACAAGTGACAGGCTAACATGCACATCACAAAATATTGTATGAGTCTTTCCCGAGTTGGAAGACAACCCCTACAAATTCTCCACAAAATATATTTAACTTTAGGCGGCACTTTTATGTTCCAAAGACTACACCAACCCTCCTCCCCTACAACCTCTTCATGTCTTCTAAAAACATTTCGCCAAATTTTATAACTAGTGTGCACACTATAAATAGATACCATCACGCTCTTCCTTCCAAATCATCCTATCTTTTTTAACCTCTTCCAACAATAGAACCTGTAATATTTTTTTCGTATATGCATTATCAAAGAGATTTCTGATAACAGTTGTATCCCATTGTTTCACATTATTCATCATAAATTTTTTAACAGTAATGTCATACACACCTTGTTGTTAAGGGCCACCTATACTACCTTCACTACCACCCCAAAGTCAAGGTTTGTGCATAACCCTGATATTGCTACCATCACTAATACTCCACCTTCACCGTAGTGTTGGAAACCTCTCTAGATCTCCATATACGCGTCAAAACAAAACTCAGGTTATAACCCAAAATAAAATCAAAGAAGGAATTATTGGGATAATACCTTGCTTTAAATTTTTTGGACATGAGTGCATTTGGTTTCGAGAGCAAGGACCATCCTTGTTTAGCGACCATGGCCATGTTAAATGCCTTAAAATCTCAGAAGCCCAACTCTCCTTCCTTCTTGGTACACGTTAATCTATCACAGACTATCTACCAGATTCCTCCATTATTGTTACCACCTCCCCACAAAAAAACATTCAACGTTCTTTCTATATCATTAACAACCGTGTTTGGTAGGATAAATTTGCTCATTATATACGAATGAATAGCCTACCGGACAAATTTGATCATAACTTCCTTATCGACTTTAGATAGAAATTTGTCTTTCTAAGAATTAATCCTATTCTAAAATGGGCATTGTTTTACATGCATTTTGTAGTAATGAAGCTTCTAATACATGCTTAAAATACATAAAATTTTACGTTGTTTTTTTTGTCTTGTTGGTATCCGTTTTTGTTAATATCAAATCAAATATCAATTTTAAGTATTTTTTTAATATAATTTCCATTATTTACTTAATTTTTTTTATTCAAATTATTATTTTGTTAAATATTCAGTGTTACCTCTTCTCCACTTCACCTATTTTATTTTTAAATTTAAATTAGAATAAATATTAGATATAAATTTAATATAATTTTCATTATAAAGAATAATTACATAACACAAAATCGTGCGCATGAGTTTCCAATCATGTAGTGGCTTCTTATTGGTCCATTTAAAAGCGCACGGATCGTGGATAAAACAATCGACAGCCGTAGATATTTCCAATCCAACGTTCAGTATTTACTTCATCCCATTCTCACAGCACCGAGACACTCAATAAAACCACGCGTACATTTCACATCTCAAATCAAGCCACCTTCCCTCTTCTCAATTCCTCGTTTCATTTTTCTGAAATTCTCAAAAAAATCTCATCACAATGGACGCAAGCAAGCAGACTAAGAAAGGAGCCGGAGGTAGGAAAGGAGGAGGACCAAGAAAGAAGTCCGTGACGAAATCTGTCAGAGCCGGTCTTCAGTTCCCAGTCGGTAGAATCGGCCGTTTCTTGAAGAAAGGCAGATATGCTCAGCGTGTTGGTACCGGTGCTCCTGTCTACTTGGCTGCTGTTCTTGAATATCTTGCTGCTGAGGTAAATTTCAATGAGTTTGTTTATTATTTAGAGTTTGCGATTGTAATATTTGAAATTTTGTTTATGTGAAGGTTCTTGAGTTGGCTGGAAATGCAGCACGTGACAACAAGAGGAAAAGTATCAGTCCAAGGCATTTGTTGTTAGCTGTGAGGAATGATCAAGAGCTTGCAAAGTTGCTGGCTGGTGTTACTATCGCTCATGGTGGTGTTCTTCCTAACATTAACCCTGTGCTTTTGCCCAAGAGGAATGAAAATGCTGCTGCTAGTACTACTCCCAAGTCTCCTTCAAAGGCAAAGAAAACTCCAAAGAAGGCATAGATAGATGTGTTGGGTTTTTGTTGTGATGGTATATAAGATTAGGAGAGTTTTTAATGTTGCAGAGAAATGTTCAACTTATACCAAGCAATGTAATATTAATTCAAGTTAGTATGATTCATTAATGAAAACGATCTGTTTTCCGTTAATATTGTGTTAGATTGTTTAAATGGTTTGTTGTTTAGATACACTCCCACCTCTTTCAATTATTAACAAAATAATCATCAAGGAGGTTAGAATAGGTGAATTTAAACTTTCAACACATCCAATTTTACTTCTTTTTCCTACAATGTCATGGCACCGTTCTGAATTACAAAGACCAAATAGTGTGCTTCTTTCTCTTTCAAATTTTAAGAACAAAACACCATAACCAATTGTAAATTGTTTAACTTCCTACATAAATCTATTTATCACTCCTACATTAAAACCATACTACTTTCAATCTATTATAAGAAAAAATTTATTTTTTTAAGATATTAATCATGTCCATTGTCATCAAACATCGTAGAAGACAAAAAATTGTTGAATATTTATTTGTAATGTTCTATCAAATACTTATCCTTTTACAAATCAAACTAACTTTGGATCAGTTTGTTTTTTTTAAATGATTTTGATATTTTTTTTTATCAATAACATATTTATGAAAAAAAATCCTTAAATAACTACGTATTGAAATTAATTACCAAAATAATCAGGTTTAATGGTAAGGATACAAGTAAGAGTCATCTGAGATGACTCATGCATTGTTTTTTAACAAGGAGGAACCATCTCAGATGCACCTACATGTAGGCATTTCTATTAAAAGCCATATCAGATGGTGCCTAGGTGTGGAAAAACCATCTTAGATGGCGTCTATGTGTTAATTAGATGGGAAAAGCCATCTGAGATGGCGCCTAGGTGTTAAACCTAAAAAAAATAATTATTTTTTCGATTCAAATTAAAGTACAAGACACTGTTGTGAATTAAATTTTAAATCTAAATTTTCATTACACATAGCGAATAACAATTACATAGATTTATTCTCGGCGACCTGAGACATGTAGACGACCACGGGTTCTACAAGCGTGTCCTCTTCTAACTCGTGTAATGCGTCGTTCTTGAGTCTGTTGTGGTTGGGTCGATGGCCCCTGTGCATGGGTCGATGGCTGCTCGTAGTGTATGCGATCAAGATCCATGTATGCCTCAAGATCTGCATTGCTTGTCATACCGCTTTCATATAGTTATGTACCCATGTTCTCAAAGCTTGGTCGTTGTGGTGGAGGCTTAGGTTCCATGTGGGGAAGATAATATTCATCATCTGTATATGTGGAATGTGAGTGTGTGGGGTGAAAAGGAAATTGGGTGTTTAGAGAATCGTACCTATACGAAAGATGAGGGGTTTGGTACGGTGATGGTTGGTGGTATGTTGGGTTGGTTGAGGAATATTCATCGGGCATGTCAGTGTCCGGGCTGAGGTGAGATATTGATGGGCCCATATAAGGGTGTTGGACATATGCTCTTTCTTCGGAATATTGTATTTGAGTGTTTGGCATGTGGGAGTATTGAAATTGTGTGTCAGGCATTTGGGTGTATTGGTAATTAGGTTGAGATTGGGGTTGGGATTGAATGTTAGTGGTCTTGTATCGTCAGATTTGTTGGCGGGAGGTTGATGGATGTTGGAGTTGTTGTTGGTAGTATTGTTGGGGTTGTTGTCGGTAGTGTTGTCGCGGTTGTTGTTGTTGGTAGGGATGTTGCAATTGTTGTTGGTAGGGTTATTGCGGTTGTTGTTGGTAGGGTTATTACGGTTGTTGTTGGTAGTGCTGTTGCGGTTGTTGTTGTGGAGCTGAGGGTTGGGTGCATGGGTCGACCAAATAGCGGGGGTGAGAGACATGCATTTTTGGGTTCGTTACGGATCGGTACCAAACAATGTATTAAGGAGAGTGTTGCATAATTTCATGATCCTCGTAAACAGGAAATTGTAAGACATGGTCTCGACGATTTTTCCACATCCTACAAAACTCTATGGCAAAAGTTTTCCAATTATCATACCCCCATTGGGCATCGACCCTTTTGAGATGCCACAGATCCAAACATATCGGATTGCGCGGTATGTCTTGGAACATACCGAACTGCATCTTCACATGGTCGCTGTGGTGCATTTCTACAATGTTAAACCGTATAATAGCAGTCTTCGTAGTCCACACCTGTGCATCATCTTCATATGGTACATGATCCAAACCCAAGTATGGTGTTCATGTAAATTGTTGAGTAAAAAATATGCAGATTAATGATATATTTTAAAAATATATACGTTAAAATTAGTTGGAGTTAATAGAAATTACGTACATCATTCGCGCCAAGGTGGTCTGTTAGATTACGATATAGGACAACGTTGAATCTCAGATTCTTTCCGTAATCCATACCCGTTACACTATACATAAATGAATGAACATTTAATATATTAAGATTTTATATAAATGAAAGACATGAATAATTCAATAATTAAACAATGTACTTACTTTGTTGCGTATGGAAAACTGAACGGTATGTCGTTGACGGGATTAAGGGATTGCATCCTCCACCAACCCCATGCTTGAAGCAAGAAAGCGCATCCATTAAAAGTAATAGTGTCTTTCTTACAGTTCTTACATAAGGAACTATATAGTTAGGCTAGAACAGCGGAACCCTAACTATATTGTACTATTCTATCAATGTCCCCAAGCAAACTTAAGTACATAAAATTTATGCTATTTCATGTACTCTCAGGGAATAATAGGCTCCCAAACATTAACATAATATAATTTCGTGTCTTTATTATTTTTTCTTCCTCAGTGAAATTTTTGTTCAAACCAAGGGAATCATAATGCACTCTAACCTCGGCCTCTTGAACTAGAACCTTCCACCATATCTCTACCCAACATCTCCTCCCATAGAGCGTTGGCTTGTTGGACCAGACCATTAACCACCTTACCATTAATCGGAAGACCCATCAACATGTAAACGTCCTCAAGTGTGACCGAACATTCACCTATAGGCAGAAGAAAGGTGTGTGTCTCGGGTCTCCACCTTTCACACAATGCAAGAATAAACTTCGAATCTATCGTACAATTAGAGATTTTAATGACATCCCCAAAATCGGCACGTTCAAGGTATGGAACGATAAATGAATCGGGAGCAACATAATGATGTCCACGACATCTAAATCTTTTTGTGTCCTAAATAAAACGTGAAAAATATGATGTATAAGAAAGTGTAAAAAGTAATAACATAATAAACATTGACTATTTGAGTAAGAATATAAATGATAAAACTTACAAACGTAGCAATGTTTTTCCTTGTTCCTCGGTGAGATTTTCCTAAATTCAAAAGACTCATGCTTGAATTTTTTTTCTGATTATAAGAGAATTGTATCAGAGGTAGAGGTAGAGTGAAGAGTGGTGATGGAAAATACTCATCTGAGGTGCCATATTTATAGGTGAATCTGTCAACAAAGGAATAAATGTGGTGGTTGGGGACTTGCATGCATGCATGCCACATGTCAGAGAGGAGCCAAGAGAGATGGAGCCTCCTCTCTAATTTTTCTCTTAGGCTCCATTCAACATGACTTATAGCAGACTAGGTGGCAGGGCTATGCATGCAAGCTAGGTAGTCCGGCTAGGTGGCAAGCTATTTATGACTAGGCCTGTAAAAATACAAATGAGATGGCGCCTCCTCTCTAATTTTGTACATAGACGCCATCTCTCTTGGCTCATACATATGTTTTTGAAATTTGAATTTTGTCCCATTCATTCTCATACAATCATCTGCCACCTCTATATATATCTCATACAATCAAACATTTTCATACAATCAAACATTTCAAACACTCAAACATTTCAAACACTCAATTAACTATGTATTGAAATTAATTACCCAAATAACCAGGTTTCATGGTAAGGATATAAGCAGGAGCCATCTCAATTGGCTCATGCATTATTTTTAACAAGGATGAGCCATCTCAGATGCACCTACATGTAGGCATTTCCCTTAAAAGCCATATCAGATGGCGCCTTGGTATGGAAAAGCAATCTCAAATGTCGCCTATGTGTTAATTAGATGGGAAAACCCATCTGAGATGGCTCCTAGGTGTTAAACCTAAAAAAAATAATTATTTTTTCGATTCAAATTAAAGTACGAGACATTGTTGTGAATTAAACTTAAAATCTAAATTTTCATTACACATAGCGAATAACAATTATATAGATTTGTTCTCAAGTCAAGGATGGTTTCTATTGATTCAGGTGATCATCATGCCTCCTCATATGTCTCAAGGTATCACCATGCCAAGTTTCAAGCCTCACAACTCAAGTTTGCTCAGTCAGTTGCTCAGATGGTTGAAAATTAGTTGTATTGGACAAAAAGTCAATTGTGGTCAACATACAATCAAACTTCATCATTTTTGGTCAACATCAAGATTTTGAAGTCACATTCATCATTTGGTCAAGGGTTGATCATGATTCATCAAGAAAACTCAAGATTTGATCAAAAGTCAAAATTTCTAAATTAAGGTTTTTTGATAAAAAGTCAACAGAGCTTTGACCAGGCATAACTTTCACATACTTTATCAAACATTTTTCCACTAAAGCTCATTTTGAAGAGAATTCAATTCTCTACAACTTTGTGTCTCACAAGCTTTGGAAAAAATGCTTCATTTGAAAGTTATAGATAAAGACATTATAGGTCCTTGTAAAAGTCAACAAAAAGTCATCTTTTCCAAAGAAGTGTACATGAACATGGAAGCTTCAATGAAGATGAAACCAAAAAGAGTGTTTAGATGACATATTGAGCTTTCTATCAAGTCCAAAAACACTTCAAAATGATTAAAAATTGAGCAATATACAACTTGTGCAAGTTTGACATTTTTGAAGAAGTGCATGAAGAGAAATGCTAAGTAAATTCAAATTTTTTCCAAATGGGCCATGGTTTTTATAGTTTGAAATTATTTCTAAGATAGTCCATGACTTCTAAGTCCACTTGCACGCCTCTCTTTAATTTATTTTATTTATTTTGGAATTTATTCATTTAAATCTAATTTTAATTAAAATAAAATGCCAAAAATCAAATGGATAAATGCAAGGCTGGATATTTATCATTCTTGGGGTCCAAGTAAGTCACATCAAGCTGGCCAAATCGTACAAGGGATGATTGCATGAGAATGAAGCAAAATTGGAAGATTTTGATACAAAATTTCAATCAAATATTTTCCCATAAATGCAATATATTTCTCTCAAGTTTCTGACCTGATTATCTTGCTCTATAAATACTCAACACATTCAGACCATTAGGACACGAGTTTGGCAGCCATAAAACTAGGGTTCTTGTTCAAAATTTTCAAGAGAAATTTGCACCATTGAAACCCTAATTGCAGCCTTCCTCAAGAGCTTTCAAGCAGACATTCGTGTTCCTGAGGTATTGTAGGGTAATTATAGGTCCATAACGATGTCCAAACACGTCTGAATCGTGCATACCATGAACTCCGATCGCTTTACATTCATGAATTTCGATTTTTGATTTTTAGCGTGTTTTAATGTGAACTAAACATGTTGACGAGTTCCTGAGATGTAATAGAACAAGTTTGATCCATCGTTTGCAAGGTTTGGTGGCTAAATCACTAAACACCATTGTTATGGCATAAATACGATAAAGATTCGTATGCCCTGATACAACCAATTTCAGACGAAACTAATCATGCCATTGAACTCACAACACCTTAATTATACGATATGGGCACTTGGTTTTCGTTTTTTTGGTCGATTTTGAAGGTTTTTAGGGTGGAGGCCAATCGAAGAAGATGATCGGAGCCCTAACTCCGAATAAGGACTCCGGTGTGGAATCGTTGACTGCGTGCGTGACAATTCTCCACCATCTGATTGGCTTGTTCACAACACTAGGGCCCACGCGCGACTTGTGTTAAAAATTCAAAATGAAACGCGAGGAACATATATAATCTAATGGTTACGATTCCATGACAACTTGAATAGATGGCTCAGATGGCAGCGCGTTGGTTTGGAAACCCGGGGGGGACCGAGTTCGATCCCTGGTGCCTCCCAAGCTTTTTCTCTCTTTTCCAACTATTTTTCTTATTATTTTCTTATTTTCTTAATTAACTAATTTAGTAACAATTAATTAATTATTTAGATTAATTAGATTAATTAGGTTAATAATTAGTTAAATAATTAGGATTAGTAAATAATTATCTTATTTTTTTTTTCTATTTTCTTAATTAATTCAATTAGTTTAATTTAGGTTGATTTAATTTAAATTAATTTTCATTTATTAATTAAAAAACAATTAGAATTAGGGTTTTCGATTCGCCCGATTCTCACAATAACTAGGTTAACTTAATTAGGACTTAATTAATCTCAATCTTTTTCACTGACTCTTTTTTTCAAACTTCTTCTGACTTTATTTCTTTATCCCAATTAATTTGCTTCGCGCATATTATTGTAACTGCTTCCAGGATGTATAATGTCCCCCCACATTCCTTTTATCATTATGTAGCTGCTCATGAGATGTAATAGATAATTAGGACATTTACTTTCTACACCTCCTATTATTTAATTGCCCCAAAGCCTTGTAATAGCTTAGGACTTTAATTTTCCGCACTTTTAATTTCCGCACCTTTACTTTTTGTACATATATAAACTGCTTAGATATATGACTAATAGGATTGTATGATAAGATCTTAAAATCAACGTTAGATCACCTTAAACAATCAAGATAAAATATCTGAATCAACACACTTCTCACACTTGCACCCCCTAGAGTACTCTCTCTTGTTGCCTTTGGAATAAAATTGTCATGTCCCTCGAACGTAGGGGTACCATTAACAAAGACCATCGATTCAAAAATAATCACAAAGATCATAGTCCCTCGATGTTGCGTATGAATATATGATCTCGTCCCTCGGTTGTTGCCTACAAATAAGTGATGATCGTCCCTACGAATTGCTAAGATATCCTTACATGTTGCCTTCAATGACCATACGATAACCCTACGATTGTCCCTTCACATCCAACGAATAAAGTTACCTACCAAATAATGGTATGGATAACCTTATCCTAAAAGAGAAGGAAAATAACAAGAACGGACATTTTGAGTAGGTAATAAGACTCTAAATTGCTCGCTCAATCCAAATCAAAAATACTTTTCACACCTCACAATTCTTTTCAAAAACTTTTCAAACAAACACTTTGTATACATTCCAACGAGAATCATTACAAAGTTAAACATTTCCAAACAAATATGTCCAAACACTTCGTATACATTCTTGAGGACTGATCCAAGAATCATTACGAAGTCAAAGTGAAATACTTTTCAAACCACACAAACACAGAAAGCAATTTTTTTTTCAAAAAAGTGAGCTAAGCAATTAAGAGCCCGTAGATAACTACGAATGGAAAGGGTGCTAATACATCCCATTTTCATAATTACCTCCCGTACTCAAAATCTATCAAAGGTCTTTCTCGTTCTTTTCACCTTTTCTTTATTGGATAAAATAAAAGTCGGTGGCGACTCTTGCTATCCGCAATATTTGCGATAAAATACAAAACAAACAAGTCAGTTCTCCCACCGTGTTACACAAGGGCACCCTACTGATGGTCGTCGCACAGGATGACAACAATAACGTATTCCTAATCGGCTATGTTCTTGTCGAGGCAGAAATGGAGGTGCTTGGAGTTTCTTCTTCTCCGATTGACAATTTGGCACGACCCTCTTCTACACATGTTTATTGCGCAAGACATATCATTCAAAATTTCATGCGTGAGATCAAAGATAAGAGTATTCAGAAAACAGTTATGAACGCAACGTACACACTAACACAACAACGATTTAAGTATTATCGCAACCAGATCAGAATGGAAAATTTATATGTATGTGTGTGGGTTGATAATCTGCAAGTGGAAAGGTGGACACGATTATACGATAATTAAGTGCGTTGGGTTCAAATGACAACAAATCTAGTCGAATCAATGAACGACATCTTCAAAGGCATAAGAGCACTCCCAATAACCGCTTTGGTGAGTACAACATATTTTAGGATGACCTCGTTGTTTGAAGAGAGAGGTGAGATATGGAACGCGATGGTACAATCGGGATAACTATGGAGTGAAAGCTGCATAAAATCTATTAAGGTCGTAAGTGCCAAAGCCAACACTCATCTTGTTACAAGATTCAACCGACATAACCATAACTTCATTGTCAAAGAGACACTCGACCATAACGAAGGGTTGGCTAGACAAGAGTACAGGGTTAAACTACCATCTCGTTGGTGTGACTGTGGAAAGTTTCAAGACTTCTAATGCCCTGCTCTTATGTCATTGCGACACGTGCACATGTTCATCAAGATGCACTACTGCTTCTTTCTCCCATTTACAAGTCCGAGACCTTGCTCAACGTATACAACAATGCCTTCAAACCGTAGTAAACCGATTATTAGCTCGCAAAGGGAAGTAGTTTGGCACAACAGTCAAATGCGAAGAAATAAAAATGGTCGTCGCAAAAGCAAACGTATCACAACTGAAATGGACGACTTTGACAAACTAGAAAGAAAGTGCGGTCTATGCCGTCAAGTCGGACACAATCGAAAAAATTGTCCCACACGTGCTACAAGCTCGACATAGTGAAATTTGTATGGAAATTTTCTGCACTATTTAATATTAAAACGAAACTTTTTTTTATTAATAGCATTTCTTACAACCATCAATACGCAGACAACAAAATAAAACACAACACGATTAAAACAACAATAGAAACAAGATAAAAATATAACTTAAAACAACAACTAAAACAACAACTAAAACAACATGAAAATATGACATCAACAACACAAACAAAAATTTAAGATACTACAACCGTCAAAACAATTTCATCGGATCCATACATCATCGCGATAACGTCTACGTCTGTTTTGACTTCCTCCAACCAAATTCGATGTTGTCCAGTTGTGAAGTTCATGGTTGTTCTCTTCTTCTAGATCCTTCTAATTTCTTCGCCAACTTCTATTTCTCCCCTAACCATCGCATCATCTCTTTCTTTAGTTTCGCCATGGTAAAAATGTGTCAAAATTTCATTTTCATCGGAGGTTTGGAGACCGAGAAAACAAGGTATCCATCTCTGTTATGGATGTATGGTGATGTCATGACAAAAAAAGAGAGAGTATGGGATGAGAAGTTTAGAAAATGTGAAGAATGAAGGAGACATGGGTGTTGTATTTATAAAAAACACAAATACACGTAGGAGCCATCTGAGATGGCTCCTACACGTAACAGCCATAAGGGAGGTGCCATCTGGGATGACTTGTGCTAAGGGAGGCGCCAACTGAAATGACACCTAGGTTCATTTGCTTAGTGCAGGAGCCATCTCAGATGGCGTCTAAGTGTATTTATTTTCTGAAACCTGGTTATTTGCGTATTTTTTTTAATACATGGTTATTGTAAAAAAATTCTGATTTTGATTGTAATAATAATTTTTTTTTATAATATGAGATTTTTTGTTTTAATAGTTATTCTTAAAATATTATTTTATATATTTTATCATCTTAATTAATTTTTTTGGGATATCAAAGCTTCAAAATATCACATAATTTTGAAGCTAGTTCAAATAATTATGATTTTGACTATATTTTTTTTATCTTTAATAATATATGTTTATATTATAGGATATCAAAATTAATTTTGATTTTTTTATTTAAAATTTTTATAATATTTTAGAAAACAATTTTATAAAATTTATTGTTAAAAATACAAATTATTTATAAGTTAAAATAAATAGTTCCTTTATATGTTTGAATATTTTAGAGAGGGAAAGTTGTCCGTAAATATAAGTATTCTTTTAAATTTCTAGGCATATTTGTTAGTAATTTTGAAATACATTTTTAATTAAAACTACTGATATTCAATCAAAATAAAAAATTTGATATCAATTTTAAATATACTAATACACAAAGGGCAATTTAGTAACACCAAATTTTTTCCAAAACTAATTTTTTAAAAATATATTAAAAATATTTGATATCTTTTAAAGGAATAGTTTTGTATAGAATGGTTTAAAGACTATTTCAATTAACACAAATTTTGAGATTTTTAATTTTTTTAATATCGAATAAAATTAAACCCTCTTAAACTCTACGAATCAAAATCCTTTAAAGTTGATCAAATATGTGTATCTTAAGACTAATTATTGTGCTGACACTTTAACTAAGACATGAATTAATTTCCGTGCTGTGTACCTTTAATATTTATCCTGATTCCATGTCTCAATTATTAGAGAAAAATTGTGTGAGATTTTCTATTCCAGTTGATATCGGTGTAATCTTTTCTCTAACACTCAATTCAATAAAAAAAATATTAACCTTAGAGGTGGTAAAACGGACTGCGTATTCCGTCTCATTTCATGTTAAACCCGTTAAAAGAATCGCAGGACGAACAAATCCGTCAAATAAAAATAAATATAAAAATTTAATTTGTTCCGCCAAGAAGGCGAGTAGGTGGACGAGCCTTGCTTATTTTTTCATCTTTTATTTTTTATTATTTATTTTCTTATTATATTAAAAGTTTTTTTTTTTATATTTTAATTAGATTTTTCATTTATTTTTTAAAATAATATTTCATAAAACATATTTTTAACAAAATTTATTTAAAAAATATTATCTACGTTCAGAAATAAATCTATAAAATAAAACTATCAATGTTCAGAAATAAATCTATAAAATAAAACTATCAATAATTAGACTTATTAAAATTAATTAAATAAATAACGGACTTTTATAGGTGTAATAAGTTATAGGTGCAAACAAAAATTTATTATTCATTGTTATTCATTGTTATAAATAAAAAACCACATATATTAAAATTTACTTTATATTTCATTGTTAAATATTTGCTTCTCTCTCTTGTTCAAGTTTTAATAAAACCTTAACCAGTTTTTTAATGTTTTCTTGCTCATGTAAGTTCTTTTTTAAGAAGTATTTTTCTTATTCTCCTTGATGGGTCATTCAATTTGAGTTAAAAATCTAATCTTTTTGAAGTATTTGAAATTACAATGTCTTTTACTTGGTTGCTAAGAAAAATCTTGAAAAAGGGAGTGTTTTGAATTATTTATATTGTCTTCTTGAAAGTGTTGACGTGGATGACAATAACCATAGGCGTGTATTTGGTTAACAAGGGTGTGAAACAATTTCTCGTTCTCATTTTCTTTTTTCTGTTATTAAGGTTTGTGGTTATTTTTAGAATTATTGTTGTGCATAAACTAAGATATGAAACATTTAAAAATTAAACCAATACTTGTTGCATGTTTTCTAGGGATGGATTATTTTGTAACAAATTTAGCAGAATCTGTCTCTTTTATTTCTCTATTTGATTCCTTTCTGTTTTCTCTGTTGATTAAACTGAAATCTTTTAAACTAAGTTTTCTATGCTTTAAATATGTAAAAATGTTTCAGCTCAAGTATCATTCATATTAAACATTTTCTCTTTTCATTTTGCATATTCTGTATAGTAATAGAGAAAGAAGAACTGCAGCATGTGCAACAGGTCAAATAGAAAACCGTCTCAAACACTAGAAGAAATGCAGCATGAGACTTGTGATTTGCTTGTGTTTTCAGCCACAGATGATGTTATAGCTTTCAAAGAGGCTGTTGAAAAAGACAATCATGATGTCAATGAGGTAGGGTTGTGGTATGGAAGGAGGATTGGCTCAAAGGAAATGAGATATGATGAGAGGACACCTCTCATGATTGCTTCCTTATTTGGAAGCAAGGGTGTATTGTCTTATATTCTTGAAACCGGTCGTGTTGATGTTAACCAAGCGTGCGGATCGGATAGGGCAACTGCTCTTCATTGTGCTGTTTCTGGTTGTTCTGCTGCTTCTGCTGAGGTTATCAAGCTTTTGCTTGATGCCTCTGCTGATGTTAATTCTGTTGATGCGAACGGTAACCGGTGCATTGACTTGATTGTCATGATGCCTAATAGTATCTCCGGTTCAAAGAGGAGGTTACTACAAGGCATACTAGATGGTACTGATGATGACAGTGATTTCCTTAAGGAAGTAGGTTTCCAAATGGAGAAGCTGAAGCATCATCAAGAAGATATAAGTACACCTCGAATTGAGAAGAAAGATTATCCGATTGATCTATCCATACCCGACATAAATAACGGAATATATAGTACTGATGAATTTAGGATGTATATATTCAAAGTGAAGACTTGTTCAAGGGCTTATTCTCATGATTGGACCGAGTGTCCCTTTGTTCATCCAGGGGAAAATGCAAGGCGCCGTGATCCGATGATATATCATTACACCTGCGTCCCTTGTCCCGAGTTTCGGAAGGGTTCATGCAGTAAAGGGGATGCTTGTGAATATGCACATGGTATTTTTGAGTGCTGGCTTCATCCTGCTCAATACAGAACAAGGTTTTGTAAGGATGAGACCGAATGCACCCGAAGAGTCTGCTTTTTTGCACACAAACTCGAGGAGCTTCGGCCGTTGTATCCTTCTACTGGTTCTGCTTTGCCTTCACCTATATCCTATTCAAATTCACCTAGTGCTTCTTCAATGGATTATTTCACATTGAGCTCTCCGTCCAGTTCGTCACAATCCATGTCGACACCGCCTTTGACTCCATCCGCAGCGTCATCTCCCGCAGGTGGAACCATGTGGCCAACTCAGTCTCATGCTGCAGTTCCTACACTTCAGTTGCCGAGAAGCAGATTGAAATCTGCATTGAATGCTAGAGACGATACTGAATTTCTCGAACTTGAAAATCGCCTTATGCAGAAGCAAATGATTGAAGAGATGACAGGCCTTTCATTCCCTTCAAATAGGCTTGCAGGTGTGAATCCTGCTAACCTCGAAGACATTCTCGGTTCTCAGATACCATCTCCAACATCAATTCACGCGCATCCGAATGTGACTCAGCAACTTTGGGGCTTTTCTTCTGACCTTTGGGACTCAAAAATTGATGTCTTGGCTATCGAGCGCAACAGCATGGAGAGCTTTAGTTCTAAGCTTCCTTCTGCTACCTCAGTTGCTATGGAGCCCTATAATAACTTCTCTGGTTGGAGCTCCCCTGATGGAAAATTAGACTGGTCTATCTGCGGCGATGAACTGAATAAGATGAAGAAGTCTTATTCTTTCGGCTTCCAAAATCAAAGTTGCAATTCAACAATGGTTGCACAAAATGCTGATGAGCAAGGTGTATTACTAAACCTGGAATCATGGTTCTGAGGCATCTCTATAGTAGCTTATGTATTAAATGATTATCATACTTTTTTAATTTTATAGTTATTGAGTATGTATAGGTGACATTTTCTTGAAAAAATGTAAAATGTCCAATATATAAAAGTTGGAGAGAATGCAAGTATTTTGCATCAGTACCAACTTGTTACTACTACTAGAGTATAGTATCTTGTTCAATTTCCCCCCTTAATTATTTGCTTTGTTATTAGTTATGTTCAAATGAGTTGCAAGTTTCCAGCAACCAAGAGAATGATGATTATTGTGTTTCCAAATCTATTTCTGTCAAGAGAATGACTTTAAAAGAATTAGATCGGCAACACTTCATCAAAATCACGCAACAAATTATAGGTCGAAGTCAGTGTATAAATGATTTGCTTCTTAGGCCACTTTCTTAGATTTCCTCTAGTTAGTTACAACACATAGTTAAGTTGGTTGGAGACTTTGCTAAATTTTCCCTAGTAAGTTACCGTACATAGTTAGTCAGTTGAATCAGTTGCTTGTGCTACAAGCTTCCCGTGGCTATATATACATAGCTATTGTATCTTCTTTCATTCATTTAATTAATCAATAACATATTTCATTACACCTCATATGAAGACTGTGAGGTTGGTCTCCGGGATGGTGATGAACAAAGGGAGAGCTATATGGAGAGTGTGTTACGGTGGCGGAGGAAAACGTGACGACGGAGAGCGATTGAGAAGATGAAGAGATGAAGGGCGTGTGAGGTTCAGTATGAGGAAGGAGGGCGTGTGAGGTTCAGTATAAGGAAGGAGGTCAACGAAGAAGAGAATTGCAGAGAACGAACGAAGAATAACAAAAATAGGGTTTATGTTTTATTTTTTTTTAAAAAGACCTTAGGCAACGCTTTTAGACTGTCTAAGGGGGCCTCTAAGAAATTTGAAGCCCTGCCCACCTTTCAATAACCTTAGACGACACTTTTAAAATCGCTTAAGGAGTCCTTTAGCGCTTTTCTAAGGCCCCTTAGATTTTTTGATCTTCGTACTTTTTCCGTGTTTTTGCTTTAGGCGCTTTTCGGAAAAACGCTAAAGTGCGTCTAAAGTACTTTTGGCGTAGTGATGGTTTCCTTTGATTTTTGTTTTTGTGAGTTGAGAGAATTAGAGAGAAAATTCTTGAGATTTGATAGGAAAGTTAAGCAAATGATTGTGTGTTCCCAAATTGTGAAGGGGAAAATTTATTTATAGTGTGAAAAATTGGGCCTTGGATCCTCAATTAAGCCCAAATCGCGATTATCCGAATAATTTTTGTGTACAGTCCAGAACAGCCAAATCCGTACAAAATTTGAAGTCGGACTCTAAACAAAAAATGTCCGGAACGCGATTTTGCTTGAGGAGATAGTTTTCTACTCAATCGGACGAACGGTCCAGGCGATACGAATTTTTGAAGTTTCAGCACACTTTTCGGGCATCTGACACATGTAGAATTTTTATTGCGCTCTTTAGAGAGATTTCCCGAACGAGGGTCTTTTGATCAAAATATGAACTCGATGTCTCCGTGACAAATGAAGCCAACAAAATTTGTGAACTTTTGGAACTGGTCCCACCTTATTTCGATAAAAATCAAGCGAGATATGATTTCTCCAACTTCGCGTATCAGATAAATAATGCTCCGTTCGTCTAAAAATCAATTTCGAAGAATAAAAAACTGCTTTTAAATGGTGAAGATTTGGCTCTGGACTTGTGAATAAAAGTCGTAGAGGACTTCAATATGGAATTTTAGACACCAGCCCTGTTCTATTTCAATGTTCCATCTAGGAGTTATGACCTTTTTAGCGCGCCGAGAACACGATACAACACTAAAAATCAATTTATCCTACTTGAAAGATCAATTTCTTTTAGGGATTTCTTCATACAATTTGCTTCCGACTTTCAAACGAAAGTTGTAGATAATAATGAGAGGGACTTTTCAGTCAAAAATTGTCAGAAAATAGACAATCACTTTCGCTTCAAAGCTTATGGTGATTGAAAACTTACAACTCAATAGTCGTCCTTTTCAAGTAGAAATACTCGAGAGGCTCACAATAAACAATTAACAACCAAAAGAATGAACAACCAACAATAAAAAACTAGACTTCTAAATATGGAACGACCAACCTGCAAACAAGGTTTACAACCCTTAAATAGAGTAACAACAACTAGGGTTGCTTTATTCACAAGTCTTTAGCACCTCCTGTCTTCTCTCCTTGAAAGTAGGATATTAAATCTCCAAATATATTTCTCAAGGCGTTCTCAAGCTTCCTTAGTCGAAGCATACAAATAACAAAAAAAACTGACTTCCTAAAATTTTGCACTTCTGTCAGTTTCAAATGTCAGGACATCTGTTGTGACATCTGCATCTTCAATAAATTTCAAGGCATTTTCTGAGCAAAATGTTTTACCAAAATTACTGTCAATCCATAGAACTAACAAACTCCCCCTTTGACAAATTTTGGCTAAAACATTATGTGGGGTGCAAGCCATACAATTAAAAACAACATCGCAATTAACATATGCATTTAAGCACACATATCAGAGAAACACAGTAAAATCAACATCACAGTCAAAACATAGATATCAACGGATAAATAACACAAATGTTCCAACATCAGTTAGAATATTCATAGATGCAACATTTTACTCCCTCTGCACATAGCACACACAGATGCACAATTGACAAATAAAAGTTCCCCTCCTGCACAACAACTTCTCCTCTTTGTGGAAACACATAGTATCTTCAATGATAAAAAATTAACACATCAACTTCTTCTCAATATAAGAAGCACACAAACCACATCAGCTTCTACAAGAAGCACACAAATCACAATTGACACATCAGCAGTAAAAACGCAACTAACACATAGCAGCAGCTCCCCCTTAGCATAGTCATCACTTCAGCTGCACACAAGTAGAATCACAAAAAAAAACAAACACAACACACTCATAAACACTCATAAACGCTCACAACTGCAACAATTCACAACTGCTCCCCCTTTTTAGCCATAATTGGCCAAACCATTAAGAAAAATTCATGGAGAATGACATAATTAAATACTAGATTCAACTAAGTCACTAATAGCTAATGTTAAGTACAACCCAAAACTAAAACTGTGACACCCCGAATAAATCGATTATTAAATAATTATGATTTTTAATTATTAATTTAATTAGGAATGTAATATTTAATATTTTGGATTATTGGAAGTCAATTGAATTAAATGGAAGTGGGTTTATTGGTGGTATGATGAATAAAGTGAGGGTGAGAGTAAAGACTTACTCACATTAATTATGTTATTTTATTATGTTAGAATAATAAAAGAAATAAAAGAAGGAAAAGAGGAAAAAAGATCTTTTTGGAGAAAACTCACTGTACGTGGAATTGAGAAGAGGAGAAAAGGAGGAAGAAGACCTAAGGTGTCGGAATTCGAAGAACCCACAAGGTAAGGGGTGATTTCGATTGATTAATTTATATTATGGGTTTTGATGTTGATACTATGGATCATAGCATGTTAGGAAATCCCAGTTTAGGAATTCCTAGGTTTCTATGGGTGTATCCCTATTGGTGTTAGATTGTGTCAGATTGTAGAAATCCATTGATTTGTATGATGTAAGATTATTAATGATGAATAAAACCTGTTATATGATGTGTTATTGGTGTTGAATGATTGATTTTATGGTGTCGGAATGTGTGGGCACGTTTTGGAATGAGTAAGAAAATGGTTTTGGGAACTATTGTTGTTAAAATGAAATTTTGGGTCTGATGGTTGTGGGAACCGGTTCCCCAGTGGGAGAACCCGGGTTCCAGCTTTTAAAATGAGGAAAATAACATTTTGAACTCGGGAACCGGTCGTGAGGAACCGGTTCCACGTTAAGTTTTCCGTAAATATGAAAATTTTCTTCGGGAACCGGTTCCCTACCTGGAGGAACCGGGTTTCCCATACATTTTTCCAGGGGGCGTGTATTTTTGAGTTGTGAACCGGTTATTCTGGGAGGAACCGGTTCCACCGAAAACTTTGAAAATTTTCCAAACTTTAAAATTCATAACTTTCAAACCGTAAGTCCGTTTTGAGCGCTTTTGACGTTGTTTCTTAAATTTAATGCTCTACCTTATAAAATGGAAAGATTTTCTAAAAGTTGAAATTATTTTGAAAAAGAGGCAAATTTCGAAACAAACAATTATTGACTGACGCACTTTGAGGTGCATGTAACAGGGAAACTGTGGTGATGAGTATATTGATACTGAGTGAATGTAAAGCGTGTTATGCTGTGGTTATTTGTATGCATGATGGTTGGAATATCATGTTTTTGAGTTTGATTCGGTTTATGATGATTGGTGTATTCATGATTGTATTGATATCATGTGTTTGTTGGTGTTGTATATGCCTGATGGTTGTTGACCTTAGTTGTCATTGTTGTGATATATACTGGTGATAGTCTTACCAATTGAAGGGTAAGTGTTTGGCATATTTATGCTCGGTGATGAATTATTTCATGATAGGTGATTATATCATGTTGATTGGTTTGCATGTTTATGCTGATGTTAGATGTATGCATGATTGGTTGATATATCATGTTGATTGTTGTGATTCAGTTATGTTAAATGAATGTATACATAGACTGATTAATGTTGCATGCTAGTGATGTGCGTGCATATGTATTGTTTGGTGAAGTT
Organism: Vicia sativa; assembly: GCA_021764765.1. Taxonomy (NCBI): domain Eukaryota; kingdom Viridiplantae; phylum Streptophyta; class Magnoliopsida; order Fabales; family Fabaceae; genus Vicia; species Vicia sativa. The sequence goes on from CM038794.1 coordinate 161,928,172, forward strand.
AATTCCCATTGTGCGGAATTTGACTTGGATTGATAACAAATACAGAGTGAGGATGGGTGGTTAGCCGGTTCGTGTCCGGTGTTTATGGACGAATCGATGGTACCGTATCCGATTGGTGATGGATCGGTGTTGGTGACTTTGAGTCACGAGTCGGTACCGCATGCATTGAGTCGCATTTTGATTGTGTGGAATAGTAACATGTTAGGATGTCTTCCAGTGTTACTATTTTCTGATTGATGATGGTTATGCATGATGATTATATGGTTGTGATTGTGTATGGAATATGAAGTTATGTTGAAATGGGTGGGTTAATATGCTTGAAATATATTGTTAATTGAGAAGCTTATAATATGCTTTAATTATGAGAAGTCTCACCCTTACTTACCATTTCAGATTAAAGTTAGCGGAGAGTCGGTGAGGATGGCTCTAGAGCTTACCGCTTAGTCGCGAGTCGCATGCTCGATTAGATTGTAACACTGGGAATGTTAGATGAGGAATTAGATATTGGTTTATTAATTATTTAAAACTTTGTTGGGAATAATAATGATGGAATTATTCCGTGTTTGGTTATGATGTTTTCCGCTGTGTAAGACATGGTCTTATCTATATTGAATTATTTTGAAGGTGTTGATCCTCAGTGTAGCATGGCTACTGTTTGAATGAAGTTTTATTTTTACCTATTAATTGTGACATCCCGTGATTACGTGTTAAACTCTGATTAAAGATGATTTAAATGTTAATTTAATTAATATATTTCGGGGTATTTAGATGGGGTGTTACAATAGTGGTATCAGAGCATAGTCGGTCGTTGTGACCAGTGTCTTAATGTCATTATTCCTTTTGTACACGACATGTGTGTGAAACACTGTCGGTACTGCTTGTTTTTCCTGGCTACCTAGTTGCAGGAGTGGTTTAGAAGCAAGTGGGGGAGAAACTTTGCTTCTCTGAGATGTTCTGGTGTGAAGAGTTGGATCGATGTGCTATTGGTTACATGAGTGCAGATGTTGGTTAGACTGCATAGTTTTCCCGAATTCGAGGGATTACGATTCGAAATTGATATGATGGTCAGATAAGGTTCTCTTAAGTGGTGACAATTAAGTGCTTGTGTTGTTCGCATCACTGGGAGTGGAGGACGATGTTATGGACAATGATGTTCCATTTGAGGTGTGAGTTCTGACGTTTCCATGGGAATAATAGCGACTCATCGTCTGAGCAAGATGTTGGATTAACTGGAGGTCATCCTTGGGTTGGATGTTTGAAGTTAAACCAAGCGATTATGAATCGTTATGATGAGTCGATGCATATTCTTGGCCTAGAAGATATTTGGTAATTAAGAAGGATGACTTTGAGAAGATGAAGTGGTGTGGTGGGAAGGTTGTAACACCGCTTGATTGTGGATCTGTGAGTTACTTCTGTGTTCTTGAAAAGAATGATGTGTGTCAATGGTTGATATAAAGTATACAATTGTGAATTAATTATTGAGTTGTGGTTTGACGCAATTAATCATGGTGGGTGATGTGTGTTGCGGTGTTGAAGTTAGGATCTCGAATTTTGTATCCTATGATGGTTTGGGATTTCTCACTCACAAGGTGGAAATCGACTATCTATTGCAGGAATTGATTTCGAGCGATAGCATTTCTTCCAAAACTTGTAAGATTCATAGCTTGAGTTTTGGATGTCGATTTGAGTTCCGTTTGAAGCATTGGAAAGATAATGTGATGAACTTTGTTTTAAAATGGTCCCAAACAAAGTAATTTATTTATCATGTAATGATGTTTGAGGAGAATCCGAGTTGTTGATGTCGTTCTTGGTACAAAACTTATTTCTATGACACCGCAAGATGTCAACTTTGAGTTAAGGGAATTGAAGAAGCTATTGGAAGATGCGAGTGAAATGGATTTGTAATACCAAGTGTATTGTTTGGGGAGCTCTAATTTCCTTAGTCAAGGAGGAAGAAAGTAGCCTTATGCGTGTGGATTTTGATAACGATTTAAGTGGTGATTGAGACTAAATATCTATTTCAAATTGTTGGTGATTTGATGGATCAATTGGTTGGAAAGTATGCCTTCAAGAAAGTTGAATTTAGATTAACTTACCTTCGTGGTCGGGTTAAGGATGAAGATAGTTAGAGATAAGCTTCAAAACTCGGTATAGGTATGTTGAATGTTGTGAGGTGAATTCCAACTCGAAAGAGTAGAATTTTGTTAAGTTTTCATGGTGTGGATTACGGTATGAGGATGTGAGTTTTCTTTATCATGTTATCTCATGACGGTGCGGTAGACCCATCCGAGGTTGACGTAGTGTTGTAGTGGGAAAGTCCAAAATTTGTTGCAGTATTGGAAGATTTTATGGACATAACCAAAGATAAATTATTTGAGACGAGGTCAAGAATGATATATTCTTAATGAATGAGAAGTTGGTATTTGAAGAATGCGAAAGTATTAGAGATGCAACTTATGTCGATTGAGGATGAATAAGTGACGTTAGCATCGAGGAAAAGATAAGTGATATTGGAGGAAAAATAAATTCGATAGGAAATGCAATCAGGTCTAAGATGTCAAAATATTGACATGTGTTAAGAAAATGTTGGAAGTTTCTTTTACCGATCATATGATGAGGTGTATTACCGAGATTGCATTTGAAATAAGATTCAGATTGAGCATATATGGATCCTAGATGTTATGAGATTTAAAGGGAGACTAAGAGTTGTGAATGTTGTTAAAGTTCTCCGCATGGATAAGGACTTCAAATGGGGACAGAATGAGTTATGGTGTATTTGGTATGTAGCATCTCATGAGGGGGAAAATACTTAACAATCGTGTGATGCTAAGTGAGTGTGAAAAAGATTATGTAAATTGTTTGATCGATGGTATCTCATCATCGATGTCAGATGAGAAATAAGTGTGGAAGAAGTCGTAAACCTTAAAGGAAGATTATGGAACCATGGTGCTTGGGTGACTTCGAGCACAAGTTCTAAAGGAACGCTATTATAGTTTGGTACGGTGGTTTATACTCCATTGTGATTGCCGGTATCTATTGACAAATTGAGGAACCGATCACCCTTAATCTCTTGTTGATAATAGACGGATCGTGTTGGATTTAATAGACTCATCTTGCAAGCTTGATAGTGTGTGAAGTGGTTGACGTTATTGAGAGGGTAGTAGTTCATCACGCATGAAACTAAGAGGAAAAGGACTAGGAAAAGACTTGAAATTGTCTAGCGGGTCGGAGACTTGAGTGTGTATGCAAGTTGAAACCATGGAGGAAGGTTTAGAATGTAAGAAGTTGAACAGTGATTTTTGATAGATATTAAGGAGAAAGTCTAAAGATAAAATGTGAAACTTGTAGAGCTGGTAGTTGATGAAAATCAAATGAAGATAATGACTTAAGGTAACTAATCAGAGTCGCGTAGCGAAAGCGTAACGTGATGCACTTTGTTATGCGAGTATGATTTTTTTTCTTCTTTGGAAGTCACAAATTAAACGTTAGAAGGTGTGGAGTTTATGAAACTATTAGAAATTTCAGAATAGAATTCTTAGGTGAAGGGTTCTATGTCTTATTGATGTTACATCCATTATAATAGATGTATTAATTTGCAAGCCCTATCGTTGGAACGTAGCCTCGTGGTACTAGCATTGTGTATAAATGTTGTGAACATTGCGGTTATGTAGAGGTTCTTATAATTGTGTTGCAGTGTGGTGAAGTGATAAATCATGTACCCTAGAGTGAAGGGGGTAAGAAGTGAGCTGAGCTGATGTATTCTTAACCCGATAGCAATGGATCGTGTGGGATTCTAGTGGTTGAATAAGAAGGATATTTGTTAGTGATATTGGAAATGATGTCAAACATGACGTGATAGTTGGAAGGAAGGATTTCAAGAGCTGAAGAGGAGGTTGACTAGTGCTCCGATCTTCATTTTGTCGAATCCGACTAAGTCTGTTGTTGTGTACTGTGACGCACCATTAATGGGATTAGGTGGTGTGTTGATGCAAGATAAGCAGGTTGTGGCTTATGCTTCACGACAATTGAAAGTGCATGAAAGGAGTTGTCCGACTCATGATTTAGAGTTGGCAGCTGTTGTATTTGTTTTGATGTTGGGGAGGCATTATTTATATGGTTCTCGGTTTGAGGTATTAGTGATCATAAGAGCCTGAAGTATCTCTTTGATCAGGAAGAGTTGAAACGATTGCGAGTCAAAGAGATCGCATTGGTAAGAGTAGCTTGGGGAGGACCAGCAGATGGAAATGTTACATGGGAACTGGAGAGTCAGATGAAGGACTCATATCCCGAATGTTCGTTTAGGTTGTGTTTTCGAGGACGAAAACTCTTTAGTGGGGAGAGTTGTGACACCCGAATAAATCGATTATTAAATAATTATGATTTTTAATTATTAATTTAATTAGGAATGTAATATTTAATATTTTGGATTATTGAAGTCAATTGAATTAAATGGAAGTGGGTTTATTGGTGGTATGATGAATAAAGTGAGGTGTGAGGAGTAAAAGACTCTACTCACATTAATTATGTTATTTTATTATGTTAGAATAATAAAAGAAATAAAAGAAGGAAAAGAGGAAAAAGATCTTTTGGAGAAAACTCACCGTGGAATTGAGAAGAGGAGAAAAGGAGGAAGAAGACCTAAGGTGAATTCAAGAACCCACAAGGTAAGGGGTGATTTCGATTGATTAATTTATATTATGGGTTTTGATGTTGATACTATGGATCATAGCATGTTAGGAAATCCCAGTTTAGGAATTCCTAGGTTTCTATGGGTGTATCCCTATTGGTGTTAGATTGTGTCAGATTGTAGAAATCCATTGATTTGTATGATGTAAGATTATTAATGATGAATAAAACCTGTTATATGATGTGTTATTGGTGTTGAATGATTGATTTTATGGTGTCGAATGTGTGGCACGTTTTGGAATGAGTAAGAAAATGGTTTTGGGAACTATTGCTGTTAAAATGAAATTTTGGGTCTGATGGTCGTGGGAACCGGTTCCCCAGTGGGAGAACCCGGGTTCCAGCTTTTAAAATGAGGAAAAATAACATTTTTGAACTCAGGAACCGGTTCCTGTGTGGGAGGAACCGGGTTCCACGTTAAGTTTTCCAGAAATATGAAAATTTTCTTCTGGGAACCGTTCCCACGGAGGAACCGGTTCCCATACATTTTCCAGGCGAGTATTTTGAGTTGTGGGAACCGGTTACTCCCAGGGAGGAACCGGGTTCCACTGAAAACTTTTGAAAATTTTCCAAACTTTAAAAATTCATAACTTTCAAACCGTAAGTCCGTTTTGAGCGCCGTTTTGGACGTTGTTTCTTAAATTTAATGCTCTACCTTATAAAATGGAAAGATTTTCTAAAAGTTGAAATTATTTTGAAAAAGAGGCAAATTTCGAAACAAACAATTATTGACTGACGCACTTTGAGGTGCATGTAACAGGGAAACTGTGGTGATGAGTATATTGATACTGAGTGAATGTAAAGCGTGTTATGCTGTGGTTATTTGTATGCATGATGGTTGGAATATCATGTTTTTGAGTTTGATTCGGTTTATGATGATTGGTGTATTCATGATTGTATTGATATCATGTGTTTGTTGGTGTTGTATATGCCTGATGGTTGTTGACCTTAGTTGTCATTGTTGTGATATATACTGGTGATAGTCTTACCAATTGAAGGGTAAGTGTTTGGCATATTTATGCTCGGTGATGAATTATTTCATGATAGGTGATTATATCATGTTGATTGGTTTGCATGTTTATGCTGATGTTAGATGTATGCATGATTGGTTGATATATCATGTTGATTGTTGTGATTCAGTTATGTTAAATGAATGTATACATAGACTGATTAATGTTGCATGCTAGTGATGTGCGTGCATATGCATTGTTTGGTGAAGTTAATTCCCATTGTGCGGAATTTGACTTGGATTGCCGATAACCGATACCTGAGTGAGGATGGGTGGTTAGCCGGGTTCGTGTCCGGTGTTTATGGACGAATCGATGGTACCGTATCCAGGTTGGTGATGGATCGTGTTGGGTGACTTTGAGTCACGAGTCGGTACCGCATGCATTGAGTCATTTTGATTGTGTGGAATAGTAACATGTTAGGATGTCTTCCAGTGTTACTATTTTCTGATTGATGATGGTTATGCATGATGATTATATGGTTGTGATTGTGTATGGAATATGAAGTTATGTTGAAATGGGTGGGTTAATATGCTTGAAATATATTGTTAATTGAGAAGCTTATAATATGCTTTAATTATGAAGTCTCACCCTTACTTACCATTTCAGATTAAAGTTAGCAGCTGAGGAGTCGGTGAGGATGGCTCTAGAGCTTACCGTTTAGTACGCGAGTCAGTGTCATGCTCTGATTAGATTGTAACACTGGGGAATGTTAGATGAGGAATTAGATATTGGTTTATTAATTATTTAAAACTTTGTTGGGAATAATAATGATGGAATTATTCCGTGTTTGGTTATGATGTTTTCACGCTGTGTAAGACATGGTCTTATCTATATTGAATTATTTTGAAGGTGTTGATCCTCAGTGTAGCATGGCTACTGTTTGAATGAAGTTTTATTTTTACCTATTAATTGTGACATCCCGTGATTACGTGTTAAACTCTGATTAAAGATGATTTAAATGTTAATTTAATTAATATATTTCGGGGTATTTAGATGGGGTGTTACAATAGTGGTATCAGAGCATAGTCGGTCGTTGTGACCAAAGGTCTTAATGTCATTATTCCTTTTGTACACGACATGTGTGTGAAACACTGTCGGTACTGCTTGTTTTTCCTGGCTACCTAGTTGCAGGAGTGGTTTAGAAGCAAGTGGGGGAGAAACTTTGCTTCTCTGAGATGTTCTGGTGTGAAGAGTTGGATCGATGTGCTATTGGTTACATGAGTGCAGATGTTGGTTAGACTGCATAGTTTTCCCGAATTCGGAGGGATTACGAATTCGAGAATTGATATGATGGTCGATAAGGTTCTCTTAAGTGGTGACAATTAAGTGCTTGTGTTGTTCATCGGGAGTGGAGGACGATGTTATGGACAATGATGTTCCATTTGAGGTGTGAGTTCGACGTTTCCATGGGAATAATAGCGACTCATCGGCAAGATGTTGGATTAATCGGAGGTCATCCTTGGGTTGGATGTTTGAAGTTAAACCAAGCGATTATGAATCGTTATGATGAGTCGATGCATATTCTTGGCCTAGAAGATATTTGGTAATTAAGAAGGATGACTTTGAGAAGATGAAGTGGTGTGGTGGGAAGGTTGTAACACTTCCAGTTGATTGTGGAGTACGTGTGAGTTACTTTGTGTTCTTGAAAAGAATGATTGTGTTGTCAATGGTTGATATAAAGTATACAATTGTGTGAATTAATTATTGAGTTGTGGTTTGACGCAATTAATCATGGTGGGTGATGTGTGTTGCGGTATGTTGAAGTTAGGATCTCGAATTTTGTATCCTATGATGGTTTGGGATTTCTCACTCTCACAAGGTGGAAATCGACTATCTATTGCAGGGAATTGATTTCCTGATGCTGATAGCATTTCTTCCGAAAACTTGTAAGATTCATAGCTTGAGTTTTGGGATGTCTGATTTGAGTTCCGTTTGAAGCATTGGAAAGATAATGTGATGAACTTTGTTTTAAAAATGGTCCCAGCACCTGAAAGTAATTTATTTATCATGTAATGATGTTTGAGGAGAATCCGAGTTGTTGTTGATGTCGTTCTTGGTACAAAACTTCCTTGCAAGCCAAGGCATCTTTTCCTAACTCCCTCTCCAAGGCCATTCTCCTCTGATATATGTATTTCCATCTTGCAGCAAACTTGATGGAATGGAATGAGATGTTGTCGAGGAGCATCGGACACTCATTGGTTCTCTGAACTACTGATTTCTTCACGGTGAGATGTATGGGACATCGGTCTCGACACCATAATCGAATCAAATTCGATCTTATTTTACTCTTGTTGGCTGATGGAGTAGCTTTGCTCCACCCTTTGGAGGACCATACATAACCTTCTTCTTGAAAGGTTTGGATGGGGTGCTGGAAGCAACAACCTTGCCCTTTCTTGTTTTTCACTCTTTTGGAAATTCCATGGTTAACATTAATGATCAGCTCATTATCAAACAATGTATCCACATCAATAACAACCTCATCTATATCTTTCTCAGTTCTCTTATCAGTTGAATCAGTCTGTTTTTCTTGAGGAGTTTTCTTCAAGGATGATGTTCCAACATCAGTCGTGACTTCATCAAGAATTGCTTCTTTTTCAAGATTCTCTTGAGGAGTCTCTTCTTCCCTCATGGATGATTCAGTGTGCTCTTTTGGAGCAACTTCACCAGACATTTGAGCAAGAGGGATGGTGATCCCTTCAACCGGTAAACCCACACTTAGGGTATCAACAACTAACCTTCTTATTACCCTGTCTCCATCTGCAACATTTTGAATAGTTTCATCATTAGTGGGTTCAAATACATTACCTCCAACTGAAATATGAGTTATCATTGGTTGTCTTTCATGACGGGTGCGAAGCTTTGTAGGTCTTGCATCCGAGCAAGGAATCATGGAAAGAGGAACAATGTTTAGGGCTTCTTCAGTTGGAATACTTTCGCTAGTGTTGCTTGATCCTGATGTAGTATGTTGAGACATCTTGATGATCAAGTGTGGAAGATTGATTTTCTGAGGATTGAAGGTGGAGATTTTATAGTTCTCAGGAAGAGTATAGCGTGTGGTGAAACTGTGAGATGTTTGAATTTGGGGTGGTCCTTTTATATGTTGCGCGCTATGTTTCAATATTGCTGAGTGATATTTTGAACATTTAAGCTCTTTAATGATGTTCCCACACGCTTTTAATTGCTATAACGTCTTTAGAAAATAGACCCCTTTCTCTCTTCTTGAATATTCATATACATTCCATCCTCTTGAATGATTATTGGCCAACTTTAGTTCAGAGAATTTCCAGACCAAATTCATAGTTCTTCTTTCAGCAGACTGGTCATTAACTTTAAAAGAATTAACTAATGTCATGACATTTATTGGGACATTTAGATCACACTTTTAATTTCTATAAATTCTTTAGAAAACATACCCCTTGATTTCTTCTTGAACATTCATATACATTCCATCCTTTTGAATGATTATTATCCAACTTTTGTTCAGAGAATTTCCAGACCAAATTTATAGTTCTTCTTTCAGCAGACTGGTCATTAACTTTAGAAGAATTAACTAATGTCATGACATTTATTGGGACATTTAGATCAGTTAAACTCAGACTCTTCTTTTCTTTCTGAACACTCATGCCTTTAATTTGTTTGACCTTTACATAGGTAGTGAGAGTTGCATCTAGAGGGACCCATAAATAACAATTATCTTTGTTACCTATTCCCTTCAAAGTAACTTCACTTTATTGTTAGTAATGATACGTTCAGCTTTTGTGAAGTTCACATTGAATCCTTGATCACACAGTTGACTGATGCTGATTAGGTTAGAGGTCAACCCTTTGACAAGTAATACGCCTTCCATGTTAGGGATCTTTGTACTGTGTATCTTCCCACTTTCCTTGATTTCACCCTTCATTCCATCTCCAAAGTTGACATACTCAGTTGGATGATCTTGAAAATTGACCAATAAGTTTTTGTCTCCTATCATATGCCTTGAGCATCCACTGTCAAAATACCAGTCTTATATGGTCTTCATTGTAGAAGTAGTGTGAGCCAAGAAACATGATATATTTTCTTTGGGAATCCACTGTTTCCTAGGATTAGCTTGAGCCACATTTGAATGATGTGTAGAGTTGGGATAACCATACAGCTTGAAACAAAATGGCTCTATGTGACCATATCTTCCATAGTAATGACATCTCCGGTGTTTATGTCTTTTGTTAGGCTGTTTGTAGTTGTTCCTTCTATGATGTTGGAACATCTGATTCGACATCTTAGATTTAGCCTGAATTTGAGTAGATTCTGAAGAAGATTCCTTGGTACCACTATACCCTAGACCACTCATGTCTCCTGCTACTCTTCCAGCTTGAAGTATCTTGTCCAGTGTCTTAGATCCACTGTTTAGTATCTTGACAGATTTTGTCATCTGATCAAGGTCACCCTTTAGGACAATCACTTCACTTTCCAACTTCTTAATCATCACTAGATGTTCCTTCCTTATGTCTTGCCGTTGTATTATGAGCTTATTGTGCTTCTCATTCTCCTGGACTACTTCAACATTTTTGATGCATAGTTCCTTATATGTAACAACTAGTTTTTCAAATGTCAATTCTTCATCACTTGAGTCTCCATCAGAAATATATGTACCAGTCAGAGCTGTTACATGTTTGGATGATTCTCCACCTGCTTCACTCTCAGAGTCTTCATCTGACCATAGTATATTTAATCCTTTGTCTTGTCTTTTGAGATAGTTTGGACAATCCCATTTGATGTGCCCAAAGCCTCCACATTCATAACACCTTAGCTCTCTATCTTGAGTAGGTATTTCCCCAGCTTCTGCTTTCTTCCCAAAGTTACTTGTCCTACTGATATCATATGGGATGTTCCGGACATTTGGTCTTGAGCTACCATCCATTATTTTTAGAACTTTATTGAACTGTCTTCCTAGCATGACAATCTTTCCTTAATATTTAGATCATATTCCTCACTTTTCTCTTCAGTGTTGGACTTGAATGATATGCTTTTAGACTTCTTCTCAGACCTCTCATTAATACTCATCTCAAATGTTTGGAGTAAACCCACAAGTTCAGCCACTTTCATGTTGTTGTTATCCTGAGCTTCTTCAATAGCTGTTACCTTCATCTCAAATCTCTTAGGTAGAGATCTGAGCATCTTCCTTACCAGTTTTCTTCTGGTATCTTCTCTCCTAAGACATTGCAAGTACTAGCTATTTCAAGAATATTCATATGAAATTACTAAATGCTTTCTTCTTCCTTTATTCTCAGATTTTCAAACTTAGTTGTGAGCAATTGATGTTTTGACATCTTAACGTTGGAAGTGCCTTCATGAGTAGTTCTGAGAATTTCCCAAGCATCCTTGGCCACTTCACATGTGTTGATCAATCTGAAGATGTTTCTGTCAACTCCACCGAATATAGCATTTAATGCCTTTGAATTTTCAAGGTCTAGTTCATCATATTCCTTTGACCAATTTTATTCAGGCTTTAGCTCACCAGTAAGTTGATTATCAGCTCCAATTATGATAGGATGAGTCCATCCTTTCGTAATAGCTTTCCAAGCCCTGTTGTCCAAGGAATTTATATATGCTGCCATCCGAGGCTTCCATAGATCATAATTAGAACCATCTAGAATGGGTGGTCTATTCAAGAATATCGCCTCCTTGTCCATGTTACCAGAAAGTATCTTCCCTAGATCTCACCCAGAGATAGATCAGGATGTCTGCTCTGATACCAATTGAAATTATGGTATCAGATATAAGATGTCGAAGGTAATGTCACGATACTAATATCTTCTATGAACATAGTTGAACATAATAGAATTTAAAGAGTGCAGAAAAACAATAAAAACATAGAGAGTTGTTAACCTAGTTCGGTTCTAACCAACCTACGTCTAGGGGCTTCTAAGTCAGGGATGAAGTTCACTATCATCAATTTAATTTAGAGGGAAACCTTCCCTGTTTACACTCCTCACTTAATCAGACTACCCAGTGACCCTTCTACCTAAGATACCATACTTAGATATGAGAACCTCCGCTCACTCCCTAAGTCACACATTGTGACACTCAACAAAATCAAAAACTGAAGACACTCTTCAAAGACACACAATCACTCTCACTTTAAAGCTTATGGTGATTGAAAACTTACAACTCAAAATCGTCTTTCTCAAGTAGAAATACTCGAGAGGCTCACAATGAATAATTAACAACCAAAAGAATGAAAAACCAACAATAAAAAATTAGACTTCTAAATCTGGAACGACCAACCTGCAAAACAAGGTTTGTAGCCCTTAAATAGAGTAACAATAACTAGGTTTGCTTTACTCACAAGTCTTCAGCACCTCCTGTCTTCTCTCCTTGAAAACAGGATATTAAATCTCCAAATATATTGCTGAAGGCGTTCTCAAGCTTCGTTAGTCGAAGCATACAAATAACAAACAAACTGACTTCCTAAAAATTCTGCACTTCTGTCAGTTTCACATGTCAGGACATCTGCTGTGACATCTGCATCTTCAGAAAATTTCAAGGCATTTTTTGAGCAGAATGTTTTACCAAAATTGCTGTCAATCCATAGAACTAACAGAAACTCACAGTCTCTTTCACAAATTGGTATACTTAGAACCTGGTATCTTATAATATCTTTTAAAATTAATATATTATAATATAATTTTATATTAATTTATATGATCTCAAAATTAATATAAAATATTCTAACATTAATGCATATATCAATGAATCGAATCGACCGGACCCAATATTTATAAATCGCCCGGACCATATTACTTTTCCACTTTTTAAATTTTGGCAATCTCGAAATATGCTTTCTTTCTCTTAATCAACAAATTTTTTTAAGCCATATTCGAACAATCTCTACCTTAACATTAAACAGTGTTGATACCAATTTAACAATCAACAACATTGCTTCTCTCTACCAGGTTAAAACTCTAATCAATAATCTTGATCAAATTTAAACATCCATTGCATCTTGATCTCTCCACCTACATCCACTTGTTTCCAATTACCCTTTTCTTCTTAGGCAATTTAACAAGCCTTCAAGTATGATTTTTAACCAGCCTTGACTCTATTTGTTTTCAAATGATTCCCTGAAGTTTTTTCTTCTTTTATTTTGTAGTTCTTCAGCCACATCAAAAACATAATATCCAAGATTAGCATAATTGTCCCTTTGAGATGTTACAATAACCTCCTTATATTATCAAGAGTCAAATGATAATCATATATATCTTAACTGTTCTCTCACGCTAGCATCTATATTAGGAAACTTCACCTTAAACTGAGTTTTCTATTATAGTTTATATCGGGTTTCTCCTTGGTTTATCTAACACCTCACTTTCCCATAATAATAATAATAATAATAATAGTAATATACATAATACATATTAGAGTCCACAAATGGGATGCCACATACTTCAAAAATTCATAAAGTCTAAAGTCACTTTATTACTTTATTTATTCAAAATAATCAACTATGCAATAATTAATCGAATAGTCGGTTCCATTACAACCTAAACAATAAATAAAACTCCACAAATGTGGTCCAACATAAGTATAATGGAAGATACGTAACAAATGTAATAATAAAAACATAACAAAATTCTCAATTCTCGTGTTACGTATCGGGCTCATAAGATTCGATCAGTAACATTCTCTCTCAAGCACTACTTGTGTACCGATTATCTATTCTCAAAGAAGCACAAACACAATAACACAAAAGGGTGAGAATTATATTCAACAAATATGCGTGAATATCACATGCTAAGGAGTAGTAATCACACAATTCACATTACACAATACTTCAAAACATAATCCATCATTCACATAGTACATCATCAACTCAAAATAATGCAATGCAATGAGACTTATATCATCTCAATGCATGTGGTACCATCAGGGCATAAGCCCCCAATATAGTTCCAATTGTACAACACCAAAGTATACACCCTCAACATAACATCATTACAGGCCAACAAAATCGCATAAGCCCTCACTAATGAAATGTATGCATTACCAAAATGCACTAACACCACTATATAACAACAAGGCTTAAGCCCTCTACATTTGCCAATAAGGGCACCACATCATTATCATCATGAAAGGTAATTAAGAAATTCACACAAAAGTCTCATGTTTTAATCCCATTTTCCATTACTAATAGTCTTCCTATACTTACTTAAGTCATACTAGTTCTTAAGAATCAAAAGACATTGCACTGCACGCGAAAACGAGAAAGAAATTGCGAAACAGTTTTCGCATCTCATCCCGCCTAAACGTACCATACACATATGGATTCTTCCTTTCCTTTGATACGCGTTTAGCTCTTGTACCAAATGTCATATCGCGTGACCGAGGATTTTCCATAAAACCTCTCCTAAAACCCCATATGCATAATGGATAGTCCATATCGTGGCATTCTCTTCATATGCGTGCCATGCGTTTTGGCATTTTTCCGTCGGCTCGGGGGGCATGTATCATACGCGTATGACCAACCATGTTCCATAATTTCTTCTACAATCACACCAGTCCGATTCCTATTCGTTTTGAATACTCCCAGTCTCATATTTTGGGTCTAAAACAATGTTTCTACATCAAATAACATAAGGGCTTCATCTAATTTCATTCTATGAATCTACAACAACTTCCACATCAAATTCTTTAATTTTCGTCACATTCCTAGATCTATAATTTTCCAGATTTGTGATTATATGGAACAACACAAGAATAACAAATTCAACAACAACATGTTCATGGCAGAAATTGGGTCACGGAATCCACACAAATCACAAAGAAATACAGAAATCAAACAAGAAAGGCATTCATCAATTTTTTTATACAATCCTAAAGAGGGAAATGAACCCTCACTACCCTCTCATGTTAATATCACTATTTAGAGAACCCATTCACCCCCTTACCTTTGTTTGGAGATTTGATTCCTTCAACAATAGTGAGATTCTTCTTGCCCTAGTTCTTCCCTTCCCTTATCTAATTCTACGTAACAATAATTCTCCTAATTGGTCTAACCTTTCCTAAGTGTATTTTATTATTACTAAAACTAATCGATTAATAATAATAATAATAAAATACTAATAATGATAATAATAAAAATACTAATAATATTAATAAATACAATATTAATATTAGTATTCATCTAAATTTATAATACCACTAATATTTCATCAAAACTAGATTCCACCATAAAAATACTCAAACAATTCAAATTCAACAAATAATGACTAACTATTTAAATGGGGCGTTATAATTTACACTATTCTCCATCTGAAGAAATTTTCTTCCAACCAAGTAAGCTTTTTTAACCTCAGCTCTTCCCCAAAAACTCAATAACAACTGATCGGTAACATGAATTTTTATCCATTGAGTTATACAAAATTCATTATACTCCTTTGAATCTTTCTCAAGGAATTCATAACACCTTAAGCTCAAATCTCATAGTTCTTCCTTGTCATGAAAGCCTACACTAATTAATGATGAACGAACAACATTTGAACCTTCTAAAATATATAGACCATATATTTTACACCATTTAACAATAATTAATTCATCACGCGAAATCTTCAATAGTCCATGTCCAACTCTAGTACAAAAGCCTAGATCAACAAACATACTTATAGATAAAAAAATTCACTTGAGTTATGGAACTTACGTCACATTATGAATAAGAAGTTCACAATCATAAAACATTTTAAGTTTGTCCATACCAATACTATGAACCTTGTAAGCCTTATTATCACCAAGGCGAATTACTCCACATTGAATCATCTTCAAAGTTTCAAAGTATTATATACTTGGACAAAATGATAAGAGCAACCTGAGTCAATGACCCAACTATTTTCAATTTCCAAACTCGATACTACTAGCACATCGGTATACTCATAACTTTCCTCATCAAGGCAACTGTAACTTGAATAGAATCTCTGTTTACCTTTCTCTTAGGACAATCCCTTTTAAAGTGGACATTTTTCTGACAATTAAAACATTTTACCTTAGACTTGTCAGACCTATTTGATTTGGATATCCCTTTACGCTCACCTTCTTCTCTTGACACATATAAGCCTTCACCACTATCTTCAATCTCCAAATCTTCCGACTTTGAAAATTTTGAATTTCATCATTCTGACTTCATTCAAAGTAATAGTACATTTCATACAATAAAGAAGGGCATCCTAAAGTTCTAAAAGAATTTGGGTAATGAACTTAACAAGAGTAAAGCCTTGTACTCATCGTCAATCTTCACTTCAATATTCTTAAGATCATCAATAATCTTGTGAAATTCTGTAAGGTGCTCAACTATGGATTTATGCTCCACCATTTAGAATGAATAGAGTTATTATTTCAAACACAACACGTGAGGCAAAGACTTAATCATATACAATAATTCCAGTTTTGTCCATATATCAACCACCATTTTCTCTTTGGAGACATATCTTAGAACTTTATCCCCGAGGCATAAGATAATGGCACTTTTGGTCTTATCCAATATCTCGGTCTTTTGTACATGTAAGATATGCAGAATCAATGTTTCACTCTTCAAAGCATAAATACATTTCTCTTGAATTAAAATTGTTTGCATCTTAATTTTCCATAACCAAATCGTTGTTATTAGAAAATTTCTCGATCTCCCATCTTCCCATGGTGCTTAACACCTCTTTGCTCCATGTTTACCACACCACTTGTTGTGAATCTTGTTGTTAATTACGAAAAAATTCAATATCAATTGTGAGGAAAAAATAATAGCAACCAAAATAAATGGTCTACAACAATAATAGTTCATACACAAATAATATAACAAAATAAAGAGAGAAACAGACGACAGTTTGTTTACCCAGTTCGATCATACGATTTACTCTGGAGGAGATAACAACTCTCCAATTCACTATCCTCAAAAAGTTGTTACAAGATATTACATATGAGTTATATAATATCCCGTATAACCTTAAATGCTATAAAAATTATCAGTTGAGAAAAATTGAGTTCTTAAGTGCTCTATTGGTTGTCAGCCGTTGTCAGTTAAGGTCAATAGAGTAATTAATGAACTCAGAAGAAATCAATATTTATTAAAACAGATTAATCCTTATTAATAAATATCCTAAGGGGGCATTTTGATAACAATGATATTTGGTCAATTGGTATAGTAGTAAGGAGTATCTAAGAGAAAGAGTTATTAAGAGATAAGAACAAAAGAAAACAAGAAAGAAAAGCAAAATGGTTAAATGCACTATATCCCCTCCCATATAGGTGTATTTTAATTTACTCCTCTTAAGATTTTTTTGTAATTCCCTCCTTATAATATCCAATTCTCGTGCCATGGACCTTGTTGAGCTTAGATTCCATTTTAGATGACATGACAGTCTAGTTGGTTTTTGTTTTAATTTTATAAGCCACGGGTTAATTTGTTTTCTTTTTATATTAATTTTTTACGTTTTTAATTACTTTTCTTTATATTAATTATTTTTAAAGCTTTTTTAATTACTTTTTTTTATATTTAAATTAATATTTTTTACATTTTTTTAAAATTATTTTTATTAATATTTTTTGTGAACCATTATTTTAAATTTACCAAAATATCTCATTTTGGCCTATGTCTAATAAAATTTTTAAAGCAGCCCATTAGTTCAAGAATTGACATTTATTGTGGAAAAAAGCATTATAAACACTTTCATTTTTGTTTTCAATTTCGACGTCGGACTTATTATATAGGTAGACAACAAGTATCCTTCTTGCAGTTAAGATAGGAAAAACACTTCATATCTAACATATGCACCTACAAAGAAGCATTAGAACTACAATAAACAGGATGCAAAATAATTGCATATCCGTTATTGTCTTATGAAGTAGCTTCATACTAGTATTTACACAAACATCTTCCCATGCATTCAATAGTAAATCTCTCATCAAACAACATCAATCATTTTGCTTAAAAAGTTTCAAATACAACATTGTTTCTCAAACTTGTTGGTTCAGTTCCATTATTGACTCACTATACCAATTCACAATTTGATGCATCAAACAACATGGACCATTATATTATCTTGATCAAATTCAAAAAAGAACAATAAATAATAATAATAATAATAATAATAATAATAATAATAATAATGGTAGTTCTAAATCATTTAATAATGATAGAAATAACAATGCTACTGCATACTACTGTCAAAAGGTCCTAGAAAATAACAATGTATTAAACCACTTCATGTAGGAAATAACAATGTAGTAGATTATTAAACCACTTCATGTTTGATTTTGTTTGAGAGACAAGTTATGTTGTTGTTCATAGTGATAGAGAGATGAAATGATAAACAAGTTATGGTGTTGTTGTTCATAGTCACTTGTGTAGGAGAAAAGTGTTTATAGAAGGCTAGTAGTCCCACATCGGTTGGTTACTATAGAAGTAGAATAAGTGTTTATAAATCAAACTAACACATGGACTATTGAATTGAAAGCAAATAGAGAGTATGTGGCTGCACATGAACCAAAAATGGGTTAAGACCCATATGTTATATTTTGATAATAAATAAAAACAATTTCCAAAAAAATATATTAATGGAATTAATTTAAGAAAACGAAAATAATAAATTAATATTAAAATGTTAAAAAAATTATTAGTATAAAATAATTTATGTAAAAAATAAAAAATAAAAAATAACATAAAATGTCACATGGATTTAAAAAATAAGAAAATGCCACATGGGACTGCCATATACGAAGATTACACTGCCCAATCAGCCAAATAGGGGTATCTGGAAAAGGAATCTGTGTTTTTTAAGGGGGAAATCACAAAAAAACTCTTAAAGGGGGATAAATCAAAACACGCCAATATGGAAGGGAGTAGAAGACATTTAACCCAAAAAAAAAAGAAGGAAAAGAGAAAATGGAAGAAGAAAACCAAGCCATGGGAACACCACTACCACCATCATCAATTCATTTTACCTTATTCATCATCTTCATCTCTTAAGGTGAGTTCCTAGATAAATTTAGCATTTGGGGGAAATTTCTTGATTTAGGAATTATGGTTTTGGGAAAATTTGTGATTTGTGTGAAATTGATGTTAATCCATGATTGCCTTGTTAATTGTATGCTTGCATGTGGAAAATCATGATATTTTTTTTATGGATTTATGTGATATGATGTTATATTGTTGTGTTAAATATATTAATTGATGCTACAAGTTTGATATGAGTTTACCATGGAATAAAATACATGTTGAACGTGATGTTTGGTGAAATTTGGGAGGGTAGGATTTAAGGTTTTCAAACTTAGATCTATTATGAAAAAGAAGGCTAGTGAGGAGATGTAAAACACTAGATACTAACATAAATATTTCGGTATAATCAAGCACAATATTAATCTATTTAGTTTCAAAATCACTATATAATTGTGTAATATTTATATAATTGTATTATTTATATTTTATAACTTTTACCATGACTATATAAACATTACATTAATATTGCTTAAGTGGACTAAACAATTAGGATGAGTTATAACATAAGAATATAAATTAGGTTAAATTGATCATGGCAGATATTTCATGAAAATCATATAATTGATTCACCGTTTCCGCCATAAAATGGGAATTGTATATCCGATTATTGTAAAGTTGGAATTATTTGAAAGAGAATATAATTCCTCATTAAGTGATGAAAAGAATTCGCGAGTGAGTCATGAGTATTTATTTGGAAGTTAATGACTATATTACCAATTGATATATATATCTTATGAACTCATGTTATGAGTTGTAGTTATGTTTATTACGTGTTTCGTTTCATAACTTATGCTTGAATTGTTGTTGTGTTAATTATGTAATGTGTTCCATGAATCATGACATGTCTTGTTGATTTTATTGGTTGCATGATTAAAACTTATGAGTGAGGTGAACCTAGGAGAACACTAGGTTAATGGCTTAGTAAGATAACTTAGGATATGAAATGGTTTAGATAGTGATGGTTGGACGTGATCGTACCATGGTGTGTACAACGGACGAGTAGTCACGAGAATGATGAATTGACATGCTTTGTATGGAACATGTGTGATTATATGTAATGAATGGATCATGTTATGATTCCATGAGAATCGGTGACAAGGATCACCTAGTGATTGATGAGAGCAATCACGAGTATATGAGAACCTAATCACGTATTCAGAGTTTTCCTTGATTGTACAACATCCCAACTGAGATACTTATGTAGAGTTTGGTTGGGATTCTCATGATTCACACCTCATAAATGGTTTGAACCCATATAAGAGGTTGTCTCATAAGTGGATTCGAGTCCCATAGAGACGTAGACACCAAAGTGGTTTCGAGTCCCATACGGTGAAAGATACTCAAAATGGGTTCGAGTCCTATACGAGTGATGGTTCTTAAAAGTGGGTTCGAGTCCCATAGGGGAACCTGATATCCACATGAAAGTCGAATCATACAAACATACATGACCCAGGCCCTGAACTAGACATAGTTCCGGTTTGGGGAAAGATGTTTGTCATATCAGAATAGTGATTTATTGAGTGGATGCACTCAAGTGACATGTTTCCATACATTGTTATTATCCCTTAGTTGCTCAAGTCCTAGTTACATGGTGCGAGTGATGTACAAGTACGCAAGGTGAATACTTGAGTTAGAAATCAAGTAGAAATTCTGTAGATTTGAGTGGACCCATAGGATAGGGGAACTCCTTGAGATTATTATCTCACTCGATCATTATTGTTGTTTTTCAGGTTCTTTGCAGGTTAAATGCAAAAAGGAAGCTGATGGACGATGTTTTGAGTTCATAATCTTGCGCTGTGTATTTTGTACAATGACATATATTGTACTTATATCTTAGTTTTTATTTCCAGACACAATTGTATGACATGTACCATGCATTATATTTTTTTATTCTATGGACATGTATATAAAGATGTCATTAGGCACTTATGATTGCATCTATCCCAAATAATACTACGTATAATGTATATTCTAGACGTATATTATATAGGGTATTACAAGTTACAAGAAAATAGTCTTCGCCTATTCAACCTTCAATATATGAATAACTCAAACCCAATGTGTAAACAAGTATTTTTCAATTCCCAATAACTTTACATAACTCCAAAGATTTCCAAAACTCTTCCCTTTCTAAGATTTTTTTTGAGGATAGCCGAGAATCTATATTATGCTTTTAAATCCTTGATCTCTCTTGTTGTTGTAAGCTCTAAGATTGTCAAACTATAATAATAGAAGAGATACATATTTATAATAGGCAAAATCCAAAAAAGTTCAAAATATATCTCCTCAATTGTTAAAATAAAAGATATTATTATAATCTTATAATATCTATTAGACTATTATAAATATATATCTTATAATATCTTTTAAAATATTATAAATATATATCTTAAAATATTTTTTAGAATATTATAAATATTTTATATATTATTTTATATTAATTAATATGATCCCTAAATTAATAAAAATATTATAATATTAATAAGTAATCAATAATATTTTTGACTATCTTAAAATATATTTTTTAAGACATATTCTAACAGTTACAATATTAGTTATATTTTTATTTAACAATTTAACCAATAAAATAACTAATCTAATAAGTTATTTTAATATTTCAAAGATATTACATGTGAGTTAACCCACAATTTCATTTATTTACCGTGTTTTTATATTTGATTTTAGCTGCAATTTCTTTTATTCTAGAAAGAAGCTTTTACACTTGATGTGTTGAAAAAATCCATTCAAAAAAGAGCAAATTTATATTTG
Source organism: Vicia sativa (assembly GCA_021764765.1). Lineage (NCBI taxonomy): Eukaryota > Viridiplantae > Streptophyta > Magnoliopsida > Fabales > Fabaceae > Vicia > Vicia sativa. The sequence goes on from CM038794.1 coordinate 161,949,652, forward strand.
TATGAAATGCTTGAGAAAATGCATGGTTGAATTGAAAACCACCCTTAATTATGTGACTATGATTAAGTGACTTCTTGTGTACATTTTAGAGAAATGGTTTGAAATGGATTATGCATGTAGTTTAATTTAGATTGCCCGTTGATCCACTATTGTACTAATGATAAGAAATAATTAATGTAAACTTAACTTTAAGACAATAAATAATTAAGCAATTTTAAATAAAAAACGCTGAATTTTTATTTTGTAGAAGTAGACAATGCTTATCTATTAAATAAATGACACTTACATTCTTTTCAACATATTTGGTTTATTTTAGTGTTCAAACCACCCACTACACTAGACTTGTTATTCGAAGCAAGTGCTAAGCAGACAAAAGGAAAAAGTAAGAGGAGACAATTTCCAAAGATAACTTAAATGAAAATAATATTACAAAATATCATGGTAATCTAACTTGTATTTGACACTTGAGAGATGATCAAATTCATTACATCACTGGACCCACTGGATTGGGTAAGACATGACTCTAAAGAACTATTTAAAAATAAATACAAAAGTTACGGTTTTCTTTTTGAGAAATGTTAAAACTTAAAAAAAATTATTTTAATTATTTTAATCTAATTAGCAATAAAAAATAAAAAACTTTGATGTTGATCGCTAAATTCATCGCTAACTAGAATAAAAAAAACTAAAATAAAACATTTTAAGAATTAATAAATCAAAATGACACATAAAAAATTAACAAACCAATTTAAACCTAAAAATATAATTAAAGAACCTATTTTGAAAAATAAAAATCAACAAATCACCAATTTGCATAGCTCAAATGTAAGAATTTTCCTTACATCTATCTACCATTGTTTCTTAACATCCACGGAACTTAAAATGTTACGGTTTTTTTCTTTTTTATTTGGAGAACTTCCACTCATACAAATTTTCCAATTTACAAGTAATCTTATAAATATCATTTTATAAATTAAATTATTACCTTTTTTTTTGAAGTTTTTTCAGGTTATTTTAAATGAAATAATCCAGTATATTGATAACTTTCTTCGTCAAATAACTTTAATTTTTCAAATTTTTATCGGATCATTTCAAATGAAATAATCTAATATATAATTTATTATTATTATTATTATTATTATTATTATTATTATTATTATTATTATTATTATTATTATTATTATTATTATTATTATTATTATTATATAAGAAACATCGATTATGTGGTTAAAATTTGAAATTTGAAATTTAAATATCCTTTACTCGATTACACAAGTCTAATAACTTATTTAAGCAATTTCGGAATTTTTTTTTCTCTTTCTGAACATTTTCATGTCTTTTTGTTTGATTGATTGGTTTTGCCACCATAAAACTATAGTATTGTACCCCTAGATTAAATATTTCAATTTCTCCGATGCAATATTGCTAAAGACCAAAAAAAACTTTAAAAAAATATGTTAGTGAAAATGATATTTACTAAGCATGAAAAAGATCACTTGCTAGACAATTTTTTCATAGTTTTCGATTCAATTTCCACCAAGTATTTTAGATTTTGAGAAAACTCTCTCTTAGAAGGTAATGAAAAACCCTTGTAGAAATTCCATCACTATGGCTAACTTGATATAAGAGTTGGCTATAAACATCCTCATGAGCGACACGATCATCAAAGATATTCAAACTCTATAATCAAGACCAGTGGAACACTAATATCAATGCCAAACAACTTGATCAATCATGACCATTGAGCACCACCATTAATGCCAAAATAATAGATTGGCCAGTCATAACCATTGAGAACTACCAAATAATTTGTATAGTTACAAGTTACAATAGCACCCAAATCTTTTTGGGTCCTGGTGTGTTAGTGGTTCTAAGAGGTTTAGGTTTATTTCCCTTGAACCATCTTAGATTATTTAACTTGGCATTACAATAAAGATCTAAATGGTCGATATTGTTACAAAAGCTCTTAAATATTAGACAATTAGATTTTTTCTGTCACAACAAATATTTTTTAAATGATCTATTAGGTTTATAACATATGTCATTTTTATTAAATGAAGACCTTTGATTAAAAATAATTAAATCAAGCTTATATTTACCCTTAGTGAATTTTTCTAAGGTTTCATGCAAATTGGTTTATTAATTTTTCAAGGATTCATAAGATTCACATTTATCATATTTTAAGGATTCACTTCTAATGCTATTAATTTCTTCACCAACAATTTCTTTCTATTTTCTAAGAATTCAATATATGCCTTAAGATCAATAATGTTGATTTTTATTTTCTTTCTTTAACAAGTATAATACTCGATTTAAAGTGTTGTTGGAGATTTAAAGAAGTTACCTCAATATAATTTTATTTGTTGTAACTGGATTTAAGACACACATGTTCTTCGTGCTAAGGTGATTCTTCATAAGAGTCCTCAGAAGTATTATTATTGAAAATGTCTTTGCATGAATCTTAAGATGAATATCTTAATGTTTCATTCATTAATTCATCATTTTTTTGCTACGTCTTCTTCATAGAAGACTTGATATGATGGATCTTTGAAAGTTTTTCTTAAAGTTGATTCTTCAGAACTTATGGGCATTGGTTACTCAAAGGTTTTTCTTGATGATGTTTCTTAACCATCTGTACGTTGGCTAGATGAAGCTTCTTCAAATATTACATTTGATGAAACTTCTTCAATTGTTTCTTACATATGTATCCTCTTCATCAAATCCATTAGATGATAAATCTTTGGATGATTGTTCATCTATTGAGATCGTTTGTTCGAAAGAATATACTAGGTTCAATTCTACTACTTTTTCAAAGATTCGCTTGATTACAATTCTTCTAATGTACTTGAGTTTATTCCTTCATATTGCAAAATTTGAATCAATTCATTGAGTTTCTTGATTATCTCATCCTTTCTAGAGTCTTGTGAAACTCACCAAAGGCACATATATCTTTTGAATTGAGGATTGAACCAAATCAATTCCAACTCTTAGTTCTTAGATACAAATTTATAATATAAACTCAAGGATTTCAATTATTGAGTACCATCTATGAGAATGATTCTCATATTGATTTGGTATTCCAAATTCATGGTTTTGTATGTTCATTCTCTCTTACTCAATCCTTGGAGAAACTCCATGAATTATCTCAAGAACATCTCATGTAACATCCCAAATTTCAAATAATTATTTATTATTATTTATTAATTATTATATTATATGGTAATTAATTAAATGGTATGAATTGATGAATATTTGAATTATTTGACTACGTGTGACATTTGAATAATTGGATTTTTTGAGTAAGAATAGTATTTAATTAGTAATAGGCCTAATTATTAGAATTGGCGTGAATAATAAGTTAAGCCCAATGTTGGTTCTATTGATTGGCAGCAATTTCGGTAAAACATTCTGCTAAAAAAATGCCTTGAAGAAAACTAAAACAGCAGATGTCACAGTAGATGTCCTGACATGTGAAACTGACAGAACTGGTTAAGTTCAGAATTTTTAGGAAGTCAGTTTATTTTAATTTGTGTGCTTCGATTAAGGAAGCTGGTGTAACGCCTTTAACAATATTATTGGAGATTTTATGTCCTGCTACTGTGGAGAAAGTTTAGGACGCTGAAGACTTATGAGTAAAGCAACCCTAGTTTTGTTACTCTATTTCAGGAATGCAAACCTTGTTTTGCAATTTGGCCGCTCTAGAAGATTTAGATTTTTAGAATTACATTGTTGTTTGTTCATTATGTTGGTTGTTTATTGTGAGCCTCTAGTATTGTTTGATACTTGAGTAGGACGTTAGTGAGTTGTAATTTGTCAATCACCATAAGTTTTCAAGAAAGTGTGATTGTGTGTCTTTGAAGATATCTTGATATGTTCTTGTTGATTGTCACAGCGTGTGACTTAGGGAGTGATCGAAGGTTCTCATATCTAAGATAGGCGTCTTAGGTAGAAGGGTCATTGGGTAGGGATTAAGTGAAGAGTGTAAACAATGAGGTTTAGCTCTGAATTAATATTGTTAATAGTGAACTTCATCCCTGGCTTGGAAGCCCCCAGACGTAGGTTTGTTGGAATCGAACTGAGTAAACAATTCATTGTGTTTTTATTGTTTTCAGCACTTTAGAATTATGTATTGTTAGTTGTTCATAAGACAGGTATCAATGACATGACATCACCTTCTACATCTCATATTTGTTACCAGAATTTCAATTGGTATCAAAGCAGGCATCCTACTCTGTCTCTGGGTGAGATCTAGGGAAGATACTTTCTAGTAACATGGAAAAGGAAGGAATATTTTTGAACATACCACCCTTATTGGACGGTCCTAACTATGACCTATGGAAGCCTCGTATGGAAGCTTACATCTAGTCCACGGACAACAAGGCTTGGAAGCTATTTTGAAAAGATGGACATATCCTGTCATTATTGGGGAAGATGATCAACCTCTTGGTGAGTTGAAGCACGGAGAAGATTGGTCAAAGAAAGATGATGAATTGGCTCTTGGGAACTCAAAGGCTCTTAATGCTATATTCAATGGAGTTGACCGAAATATTTTCAGAATGATTAATACTTGTGAAGTAGCCAAGGATGCTTGGGAGATTATTAGAATTACTCATGAAGGCACTTCCAAAGTTAAGATGTCAAGGCTGTAGCTACTCACTACTAAGTTTGAAAATCTAAAGATGAAAGGAGAATAGAGCATACAAAAATTTCACATGAATGTTCTTGAAATAGCTAATGCTTGCAGTGCCTTGGGTGAGAAGATACCGAAGAGAAGCTGGTAAGGAAGATCCTTAAATCTCTACCTAAGATATTTGACATGAAAGTAACATCCATTGAAAAAGCTCAGGAAATCAACAATATGAAAGTGGATGAACTGGTTGGTTCTCTCCAAACATTTGAGATGGGAATTAATGAGATGTCGACAAAGCCTAAAGCATAGTCTTCAAGTACAACACAGAAGAAAGAGATGAGGAATATGATCTTGACACTGAGGAAGGACTATCAAACACCATAGTCCTTCTCGGAACATCCCATATGACCTCAGTAGAACAAATAGTGTTGGGAAGAAAGCAGAAGCTGAGGAAAGAACAGACCTTAAGGTGTTATGAATGCGGAGGCTTTGTCTACATCAAATCTGAATGTCCAACGTTCCTCAAGAGACAAAGCAAATGACTGGATGTACTATGGTCAGATGAAGATTCTAAAAATGAAGTGGAAGAAGAATCATCCAAATATGTTACAACTTTGAATGGTACCTATATTTACGATGGAGACTCAGTGATGAAGAATTGACCATTGAAAACTAGGCTGCTACCTATAGGAACTATGCATTAAAAGTCTGATATGTCGGAGAATGAAGCAGAAGAAGCTCATAATTCAACTGCAAGACAAAAAAAAGGAGCATCTGGAGACTATTTACAAGCTGGAAAGTGAGGTAACTATGCTGAAGTATGATCTTGACAAAATATCTAAATTTGTCAAGATGCTAAACAGTGGATCTGAGACACTGTATAAGATACTTTAATCTGGAACAACAACATGAAACATGAGTGGTCTGTGATACAATGGAACAAAGGAATCCTCTGCAAGACCTATTCAAGTACAGGTTAAACGAAGGATGTCGAATCAAATGTTTCAACATCATAGAAGAAACATCTACAGACAACCTAACAGAAGACCCCAGCGCTGGAGATGTCACTACTGTGGAAGACATGGTCATACAAAGCCATTATGCTTTAAACTTTATGGTTACCCCAACCCTACACCCCAACCAAGTGTGACTCAGGCCAGCTCAAAGAAACAATGGATTTCCAAATATAAAATTACATGTTCCTTGGCTCACGCGTCCGATTAAGACCAAGAGGGGGTACTTTGATAGTGGATGCTCAAGGCATATGCCGAAACAAGAATTTCTGGTCAATCTTCAAGATCACCCATGAATATGTTAACTTTGAGATAGAATGAAGGTGAAGTCAATGGATTAACATCCAACCCGATAAGCATAAGCCAACTATGTGATTAAGGATTCAATGTAAACTTCAAATGAATGTATTATTACAAATAAGAAAATTGAAGTTTCTATGAGAGGTATGAGGACCAAAACTGCTATCTATGGGTTCCCCAAGATACAAGGTATCCCACTTGTGTTGAGATCAAACAAGTTGAAGACAGGAGTTTCCAAAAGGAAAATAAAGATAAGAGTTCAACTAACCACGATGTCCCAAGGAATGTCATGACATCATATAACTCTGCAAGAGTTAATGATCAGCCTACTGGAAGAAGAACTATGAATATGGTCCAGAAATTCAATGAATTGAAATTGGTCAACTGTCACCCAAGAGGATGGAATGTATGTGAAATGTCAATAGGAGAGCAAGGGGTCTGTTTGCTAAAAAAATTATAGAAATTAAAAGCGTGTGAGAATGTCATTAAAGGGTTTTAATTTTCAAAGTGTCACTTAACTTTGTTAAAAAATGACGTTCAACATTTAAAAAGCCCATTTCAAGTTCAAACATTTCAGAATCTCCCACACCACACTCCCAATACGCAATATCTTCAACGCCTACCCGAAGAAAACCTTGGTCCTCTACATCGACATGTCTCAACAAATGAATCATGACCAAGCAACATCAAGGACAATGTATCAACTGAAGAATCCCTAGACATTGTCCCTCTCTAAATGATTCCATGCTCAGATGCAAGACCTAAAAAGCTTCGCACTCGACATGCAAGACGTCCAAGAGAAACAACTTTTCCTATTGGAGGTAATGTCTTTGAACCTATTGATGTTGAAACAGATCAAGATACTGTAAATGTTGATAGGGTCATACAGAGATTAGTTACTAAGACCCTGAGTATGGGCATACCTGTTCAAGGGATCACCACCCCTCTTGCCCAAATGCTTGTTGAGGATGCTCCAAAAGAGCCCACTGAATCATCCATTAGGGAAGAAGATATCCCTAAAGAGAATCTTGAAAAAGACACTGTTCTTGAAAAAGTCACTATTGGTGTTGGAACATCATTTGTGAAAAGAGCTTCTCAAGATAAACAGGCTGATTCAAGTGCCAAAGGATCAAGACAATGAGGTCAAGCGATTATAGATGTAGACAATCTCGACAATGATCTAATTATAAATGTAAACCCCGGATTGAAAAGGTTGAAGACAAGGCAGGGAAAGGTATTTTAAACACTCATTCCAAGACGCAAGAAGAAAGTTATGTATGGTCAACCAAAGGCATGGGTAAGGTTGTTCCATCTTCAAGAAAGGAAAATCAAATCGAATATGATTCGACTATGATGTTGGCGATGTCCCGACATCACACGTGATGAAGTTCTTAACTCAAAGGTCCACGGTGATGTACACGATGTTCCAACCGACAACATATCATTTCATTCCATCAAGTTTCTTCAAGATGGAAATACATCTACTAGAAGACTAGCCTTAGAAGAGAATCGGAAAAGATGCCTTGGCATACAAGAAAGTTATCAACTTAATCTCTAATGTTGGGTTGATGAAAATTGTGACAAAGTGCAAAGTGTTATGAAATCCGTAAAGTAATTCATAGTTAACATCCTGAGGATCGTGATGACAAAGACAAAGAGTTTGAAGATATTTTTAGAGGAAAATGTGTTGAATTCTCACCTACCATCATCAATAAATATATAAGAAGAAGTGAGAAGGAAGAATGTGAGCTTGAAGTTACTGACAACCAAGTGTGAAAGACTATAAATACCAATCAAGTTAGCACTTGTCCTATGAAAGGAAAATTGTCTGCTGGAAAGTTAAGTGTGAAGTATGCAATCTTGCATAGAATTGGAGCAGCAAACTGGGTGCCAACAAATCACACTTCAACAATCTTAGTGGGATTGGGTAAACTTATTTATGTTGTAGGCATGAAGATACCATTTGATTATGGTACTTACATTTTTAATCAGACAATCAAGCATGCTGATACCTGTGCCACAAATTTGCCCATTGCTTTTCCCACTCTCATATGTGGCATAATCCTTCAACAACATCCTAGAATCCTCCACCTTGGATCTCGAATGCAAAGAGCAACCCATTGTCCCTTCATTAGAAAAGAAAACGCTAGTAAGGGAGATTTAATTCTTGAACTGATCAAGCTCGCAGAACTGGATGAGGTCATACGCATAAGCTCAGAAAAGAAGCTGAAATTTGAAGAGACCATCCTAGCTCTAAAGAAGTCTGCTTCTGAAAATACTGCACATGAGGCGCATGAAGATGAAATTAGATCAAAACTCAAGGCTCTTCAGATGGCTCAAGAAGTGAAAAGTGAAGTCCGCAAGTTCTGCAGAAAATTGATCAATGAAGACTTGTTAATTGTTTCCATCTGCTCAATGTTGAATTTTATCTATGTGTAATTTTGGCAATTAAGTGCATAACAATTTTTTTGTTGTACCTAACTCTATATAATAGTGAATTAGTTGAATCTAGACTTTAAATTTTGTCATCGCTAGTTTTGAGTTTGGCATATTATGGCTAAAAGGGGAGAGTGAGTAATGTGATTGTGATGATTGTGTTGAGGCGCAATGAATGTATGTGATTCCATGTGTGAGGAGTTGTGATGATGTCTTGAGGGCGCAGCTATGTATTAATGTGTGTTTATGTGTGCATCATGTGATATCTGTTATGCGAGGCAGTTGTCAATTGTGCATCGTGAAAATTGATGTTGATGTGCTTCAAATGTTGCATATGTTGTGTGAAGGGGAGTAAAATGTTGCATCTAGAATGTTCTAACGATGTTTGTTGTGGATGTTGGTGTAGGGAGTAAAATGTTGCATCATGAATGTTCTAACGATGTTTGAACATCTTTTTTCATTGCTATATCTCTGTATGTGTGATGCTACTTTTACCGCACACTCTACTACGTGTGTAGCGCCATGTTAATTGTGATGTTGTATTTTTAAATTATATGGCTTATATCCTAAATAATGTTTTAGCCAAAATTTGCCAAACGGGAGTTTGTTGGTTCTATTGATTGAAAATAATTTTGGTGAAACATTACGCTCGAAAAATGCCTTGAAAGCTGAAACAACAGATGTCACAAGGATGTTCGACATGAACATGACTGGTTAGGTTCAAATTTTAGGAAGTCAGTTTGTTTTAATTTGTGCTTTGATTAAGGAAGCTGGTAACGCCTTCAGCAATATTATTGGAGATTTATGTCCTGCTCTGTGTGAGAAAGTTTAGGACGGTGAAGACTTGTGAGTAAAGCAACCCTAGTTGTTGTTACTCTTTAAGGACTCAAACCTTGTTTTGCTTTGGTCGCCTAGAAGATTTAGATTTTAGAATTTACATTGTTGGTTGTTCATTTTGTTAGTTTTTATTGTGAGCCTCTCTAGTATTCTTTGATACTTGAGTAAGATGTTAGTTGAGTTGTAATTTGTCAATCACCATAAGCTTTGAAGCAAGTGTGATTGTGTGTCTTTCAAGAGTATCTTGAGTATTGTTCTTGTTGATTGTCACAGCGTGTGACTTAGGGAGTAATGAATGTTCTCATATCTAAGATAGGTGTCTTAGGTAGAATGGTCATTGGGTAGGGATTAAGTGAAGAGTGTAAAGCAGAGGTTTAGCTACGAATTATCTTTAATAATAGTGGACTTCATCCTGGCTGGAAGCCCCAAACGTAGGTTGATTGGAGCAGGCTGGGTAAAAATTCATTGTGTTTTTATTGTTTTATGCACTTTAGAACTACTGTAATGTTAGATGTTCATAAGATGATATCGATGTCGTGACATCACATTCGACATCTCATATATGGTACAATTTCACCCAACAAGAGAATGCTAGTTAGTAAGGGTTATGAGAAACATAAGTTAGAATTATCATTTGGAGAAGAGAAAAGAAGAGAAAAATAGAAGAGAAAAAGGAAAAGAGGAAGAAGAAACCCTAGAAGTGGAATCTTCAAGAGGTGGGGAGAATCCTTATTATTATTATTATTATTATCTTGTATGTGATTAAGTAGTAATTAGTAACATGTTAGTTTGTTTGGTTTCAATTTCTAAGAATCTTTTAAAGTTAGGGTTTGAAGAGAATTTGATTTTCACTTAGAAATGATGACCCGTGATTAGAAACATATTAGGATACCCTTTAATGATGTTATTTGATGATTGAAATGAGTTTTGTATAGAATTTCATGTAAAAGGAAAATGGTTCGTAGTAGAAAATTCGAATTCGCAGATCACGCTTAGCCGACCAAACATGCTTAGCGAAAGTCTCGGAATTTGGGGTTTGTAGTTCAAGAAATCGGCTCGTTGTGTATATCAAGCTTAGCGCGATGCGGAATATGAAATGTTGTTTTATGATCATTTGACATGAAATCTTATATGCTTATATTTTATGAAGTATTTTCATGTATGCGATTAATCGATTTGATTAAAATTGAATGCGTTTTGGATTGAAACTTAGTAAATACATAATACTCGATTTTGCTTATGTGTATTGTGTTGGGATGGTTGTTATGAATTGGATTTAGGTGTTAATTATGATGGATAATAATGATGAATGCTTTAGATGTTGTATTGATGGTGAAGATACCAAGATTTTATGTATGTTGTGCAAGAGGTGAAGATAATTCAAATGAACTGAATTATGTGGAATATGCTTGTATGATTAAGATATGGTGATGAATCTTAATTTGCATATTGTTGAAATTTCACGTACGCGTATTCATTATGTCAAGAGGCAATGTTTGATAATTCCATGGAATTATTGAGTTGTCCCAAACCTAAGGTGAATGGGGTTTGAAAGCTTAATGAATGAAGCTTTGTTGGCTTTGATCCTTGATTGAAATAGAGCGGTGGAACCGTGGGTTCACAAATATGGTGGCTTTGGTCTTGTCCGGATCTAAGCGTTGCTCTAATTCTAAATTGAACTTGATGTTGATGGAATGGTACCACATGCATTTGAGTCACATTTCATTTCACATTTGATTTTATGCATTATTGATGAATGTATATGTGACTAAAATATGTGATAATTGGTTGGTGATTCATGAATTTTTATATTGATGACATTTATGTAAATGTGATAATTGAGAATATGTTATAATTAGAATATGATGTATATGGTGCTTGAATTACTACTTGATGATTCTTATGTTATATGGAATATCACATGAAGTGGGAAAATTGTTAATTAGATGATTGTTTCTACATTGCTTCTAATTTTATACATTTTAGTAATGATTTGGATTCTCACCCACATTGTATGTGATGTTCTATGCGACATCGTGCGAGTTCGAGGCTAGCGATGCTTCAAGAAGACTAGTTGAGAGGATTAGTTATCTTAGTCGTTATTTTAGGTAGTGAGTCATTTCTCTGGTCATGTAACACGGAGGTTATTTGAACTCATGTTTATTTTGAGATATTGTTACGTATACTCATTTGTTTTGAATTATGTTGAGATAATATGTGATGAGGCCTTGGTGGCGTATTTTGGATTCATGTGACTTGATGATGTTATGAATTCATTCTTATGATGTTGAATGATTATAGTATGGGATGTAATCATTGATATTATCTGAGAAGAAATATTCTACTATGATATGCATATTTTAATGAAGCATAAGATTTAAATGTGTTATGATTATGACAGTGCATGTAAATATTGTTTTGTTGGTTTTGTTGTGTGAAAACGACATGTGACACCCTTTATATGTATGCATTCTATTTTACTCGATTTATGTCATATTTATTTGGGGTTAGAAAATGGGTGTTACATTAGTGGTATCGTGCAATGGTCAATTTGGCTAAGTTATTAATGAATTTAAGTCCTATTGTATTTGATTTGTGTATACGACATGATCAATACTATTATCTGTATTGGGATGTCTTAGGAAATGGTTCTGGAAGGAATGATGATGTTATTGTTGAGGCCTTGAATGTTGGTTGGAACTCTTGGGCAAATTCCTCAAGCAAATGCTAGACCCAGAGATATAGATGATGAATTCACCTTGGGAAAATTTCGGAGGAACAAGCCTCCTATCTTTGAGGAAGCATGAACTTGATAAGGCACAAGCATGGCTAAAGGCAATTGAGAATATTTTCGAGTTATGAATTGTCTTGGTGCATAAAAGGTGCGATTTGGTACACATATGTTGGAAAAGGAAGCCGATGGTGGGGCAACAATGTTCAAAGTTTTGAAGAGGAAGGCATTGAGATTACTTGGGCTTTTTCCGCGATGCATTCTTGGAACTATTTTCCAAAAGATGTGCGTGGTAAGAAAGATGTGGAATTTCTTGAGTGAAATAGGGTAATGGAACCATAGTTGAGTATCTGCAAGATTTTAGGAATTGATTAGTATTATCCTCACTACAATACTCTTAATGCTTAAAGATCTAAGTGTTTGAAGTTTGTGAATGGATTGAGACCTAATATCGAAGGATATTGGTTATCAACAGATTGCTTATTTTTCGAGTTGGTGAACAAGAGTAGGATCTATGATGAAGATAATAGGAGAGTGATTCTTACTATAAGGAGGTGAATGATAGGAAAGGAAAAACGTCAATTTCGTGGGAATCCGTATGATGATAAGAGGAAACATCAAGCTGGTGGTGGCAAGAAGCCAAGTGGGGGAGGATCTCATACTCCGATAAATTGCTTCAAGTGTGGTGTCGGTGGGACATCGTGGTTTGAGTGCAAAATGATGTTGTGAAGTGTTTCAAGTGTGGCAAGATGGGTCACAATTCTCCTTAGTGTAGAATTGGTGCGAATGTGACTTGTTACAACTGGTGAACAAGGGCACAATAGTACTAAGTGTGATAAGCCAAGGAAAGAGCAGGCAAGAGAGAAAGTGTTTGCATTGCCTGGTGTTGAGACTACCGCAGAGGATAGACTTATCTAAGGTGCGTGCTTTATTAATGGTACACCTTTGCTTCTATCATTGACAATGCAACATATTCTTTTATTTTGTCAGATTGTGTTAAGGGTTGAATCTTGAATTGTCTAATATGCATGAAAATATGATTATTGATACTCCTTCTATGGGTTTTAGCATATATACATTGCATATACTGATTGTCCGTAGAGTATTTTTGGTAGGGTTTTGGATGGATTTAGTTTAACTTCTATTAGACCAATTGGACGTGATTCTTGGAATGAACTGGTTAGAATACAATCATTTTGTATCAACTATTTTGATAAGTCATTATCTTTCTTGATTACGGTTCGAGAGGATTTGTTTTTGTATGCGCTAAGAAAGTGGATGAGTTCTTGAAGGTGATCGGTGCATTTCATGCACATTCTTCCATGTTTGTATCTAAGCATTTCCTTGTTTTCCTTTGATTATTTTTATATTTTATATTGTTTTCTATTTTATTCTATTTTTGCACTTATTTCATTTTCGTATTTATTTTCAGCTTTAACAGCTTTCGGAAACATTTATAACGAGCTACAGGGAATCGGATTGAGGCGTTTGACTATTCGTTGGAAAGCTAAGAGAAAGAGCTACAACTCTCTACTTGTGGCCAGAAGCTGATTCGGACTGTAGCAAGGTTGAAAAAGTCGTTGAAGTTGCAGCATTTTTTATATTTAAGTTTTGGGTCATTTGTTTTGGGCCTGAGTTGTATTTTTGACCCAGTTGGGTTATGACCCGAATCCTTGTCCTTGCTATACCTAGCAGCCGCTACAGTAATTTGAGATTACCTTTCATTATTCATAAAAAAATACTATTTTGCTTTTGACGATTATGGTGAGGAACTAAACATCTAGAGTCGATCTGCTGTATTCGGTTCCAACACTGAGATTATTATAATGTTAATTCAGTTTAATTCCTTTCAATAATATTTTGTGTTATTGTGCTTAATTCAATTGCATGAAATATATTGATTCAATTTAGTTGATTGTATGATCCTAACTTAGACTCATCGCGTTTGCTTAATTCGTTGTTGTGTCGATCAATCATGTTTGCTTAATCCATGAAAATTTATCCGTTTGCTTAATTCGGACAATAGGATCGATATCTCACAAACTTCACCGCATCCTTTGGGTTTGTGTCAAATATAGGAATAGATAATCCGGGTATTAAAATTATAATAATCGATGATAGTAAGGAAGAGATCGGTGATTGACTTATTTATAATCACTTATTTTAACCGCTTATTTTACGCTTTTTCTTAATCGATCATCAAACCAACCCCTAATTGATTTACCTTGGTTAGTAATAATCAAGAATCCTTGTGAGGCGATTGAGTCATTGTCGCTATACTACGTTTTCAAAATTACTCGTTTTGATTCGGCGACAGTGAGTCAAATTAGGCGCCGTTCTAGATTCTTATTGTTATTAACTAATTTTAGAGTCTTAGGATTAGTGTTCTCGCATTTAGGCCCTAGTTTCCTCCGGTTTTGGCCAATTCACGTTTAAGTCGAGAAAAAAACGGGTTTTAGAAAATTTGTGTCCGATTATATAATATTTTTTGCCCTACAGCGCGAGAAAAATGTGGATCATTTCTCCTTACTCTTTAGAGTAAGAATCAAGCAATCAAATTGTCAAATTCATCTTTTTTCTATTTTAATTAATTTATTACTGTTTTCATAAAGTCGAAAAAAATCAAAAAAATCTCAAAATTATTATTTAACGTCATTAGATTAAATTTGGTGTTTTTGTATTTTATGAATTTATTTTAATCGTTTTTCTTCTTTCTATTGATTACATGTTTGTGACATAGTTTGTATTTATGTGTTTGTTGATAAGATGGTGAACAAAGAACTTTGAGGCAATTGGTTTCCCTTATATGAACTATAATGGTTTATGTATTGACTATCCTATAGGTGATGCACCTTTGAATTGAAATCTAGTTTAATACATTTCTTTGCCCTAGATTTAATGGTTTTGCGGTGAGGATGCCTGTCACATCTAAAAGAATTCAGTTGTGAGCTATGCCTCCCAAGCCTTCACTAGAGGATATTGTTAAACAAATGGCTGCAAATAATCTCGATA